>JACEEZ010009464.1:0-61392 GCA_016584305.1 Chionoecetes opilio | reverse complement strand
AGTATTGGGCAGAATTAAACGCCCCCCGGGGGGGGGATTTCCCGGTACTTTTCCCATACTTAAAAACCGTTTTGACTTACACTTTTTTTGCTGGATCTGGCCCTGTACGAAAGTAATTATGTGCATGACGTAAAATATATGCGGTAAACACACTATGGGATGACATAAGGCCAAAAATACATAAAAATATATAACCGATAAAATATATGGGAATTACTAATCTATTCCTGGAAAAATCTGTAGTCTACAATGGTAAAACTGCAGTTTGATACAATACATGGATATTGGTTATGTAACCTGACATAACTGGGGAGCTGCGCCTCCCAAGACCCCCCTTAGCTAGTTCGCTAACCTAACCTGGACGTTGGTTGAGTAGCCTAACCTAAAGCCGGGATTAAGGTTAAATTGGGGTTTGAAGGGGATTAACTGCAAAATTATGCTTTTCCGACGATTATGAATGTGACCATCATTCTTAACACATCAAAATACATAGGAAAAAAGTGCTTTTAAACTCTTACTCAATTACTGGTTGAAAGTACCAAAATACCTCCAAATACCATATGGGAGTTAAATATACCCACAGACAAGATAATCAAATACATTTTAATAATAATAATAATAATAATATTATTATTATTATTAAGTAAATGGTAAATGAAATGTAACGCACAAAAATGTGTTAAACATTATTGATTGGATTGCACAAAGTTGATAAAATGGAGCAACGAATTGGGAGGCGAGGCTATTAACAAAGCAGATGAGAAGTAGAATTTTAAAGTAATATTTCATGATTACTCATCACCACAGAAACATATAAATATGTAATTATTAATACAGCATAAAAACATCTGACAAACGTTAGAACAGCTTTTGTCTATATGGACGACGACATGATAAAAAAGTTTATTGTTGCCATGATCTGCCCTAGGTTAGAGTATGCCATGGTGGTATGGTTTACTCACAAGAAGAAAGATACAGGTTGAAGTTCCCAAACTCGGCATCCCAAGACTCGGCAACACCCAAAACTCGGCTATGGTTCCAGATTTTCCAAAACACGGCAGAACACCCAAAACCCGGCGCGTAGTTGCCGGGTCGGCCACTAGGTACCACCACACTAGGCCGCTTGGTTTCTCCCGCCGATTTGTTTGTTGTTATTGTTCAGTAGTGTTGTGACTGTAGAGTTGTGTACACTGTCATTTTGTGTACTTCTACAGGTCTGTTATTGGTATTATGGCTCCCAAACGTCCAGGAACACCTACTGGTGGAAGTGAAAAGAAAAGGAAGAACAATGTGTTAACTATTTCTGAGAAAAATTACCTTTTGAAGAAGTTGGATGGCGGAACCTCAGTGCGGAATTTTTTTTTTTCCCCTTAATATATCTACGTTCTAAAAGTCGGAAAATTCCATTACTCGGCTCGGCGCTGGTCCCGAGGTTGCCGAGTTTGGGAACTTCAACCTGTATCAACAGTAGATGACCAAGAAATTACAAAAAGCAGCAATGCAGATTGTTCCCAGTTTTTCGCATTGATATATATATTTTGTTTTTTACATCACAAAGGACTGGACAAAAGCAAAAAAAAGAAGTAACAAAAAGCCCGCTTAGTTGCAAGTCCCTATAAAGGAGACAGTAAGAGAATATAAAAGGGGGGGGCCTTTAGTTCGGGAGATATCTTGTTGCTCCTCTCTTGAAAATATTTAAGTCGTAGAAAGGAGGAAAAATAGAAAACGAAAGAGAGTTCAAGAGTTTACCAGTAAAGGGGATGAAAGTGTGAAGTTACTGGTTGATTCTTGCATTAGGGAGATGAACAGAATAGGGATAATAATGAGTAGAAAGTCTATACAGCGAGGGCACGGGAGTGGGGGAGGCATGGAGTTAGCAAGCTCAGAAGAGCAGTGAGCACGAAAATAACGGTAGAAGATAGCAAGAGAAGCAACATTGCGGCGGTGATTTAAAGATTGAAGACAGTCAGTCAGAGGAGGGGAGTTGATGAGACGAAAAGCTTTTGACTCAACCCTGTTTAGGAGAGCTGTATAAGTGGATCCCCCCCAAACATGTGAGACATACTCCATACATGGGCGGATAAGGAAGGCCCCTCTACAGAGCAAGCAACTGGGAGGGAGAAAAAAATGGACGCAGACGCACAGGACACCTAACTTCATAAAAAGCTGTTTTAGCAAGAGATGAGATGCGAGAAATTTCCTGTTCAGGCATTTTTAGTAATGTTAGTCTCTAGCATGTTTAATTGTAGAAGAGGGAGCCATGAGTGTCGTTGAAAAGAGGGGATAGTTTGTCTGGAGGCTTTATCTCGAGTTGATAGTGAAGAAATTGGTTTTTGAGGGCCTTGAACAAAACAATGTTTGGCTTTGCCCAATCAGAAATTATAGAAAGGTCAGAAGTTAGGAGCTCTGTGCCATCTCTCCGTGATCACTTAGTTCCTGTTGAGTTGGACGTCTAATGAATGACGTTGAAAATGCAGGGTAAAATCATCAGTGTAAGGAGTGGATAGGGCTTTGGTTAGACTTAGAATATCATTAATGAATAATAGAAAGAGAGTGGGATGATAGGACAGAACCCTGGGAACACCACTTTGATAGATTTATGAGAAGAACACTTGTCCGTTTACAGTAAGGTGCAATAAGAAGGTTTGAAAGGGAAACTTAAGATGAAGGTACAGAGAGAAGGATAGAAACCGAATGAGGGTAGTTTAGAATTAAAGATTTTGCAGACTCTATCAAAAAGCTTTTTGATATGGTCAAGGCGCAGAACAAGCAAAGGCTTCACCGAAACCCCTAAGGAGTTTCGAAACACAAGATTCAGTTAGGAAAGCTAGAAGATCGCCAGTAGATCACCCTTTACGGCCGTACTGACGATCAGATGAGAATATTATGAGCCGATAGATGCTTAAGATTTTTTTATTAGTATAGATTCGAAAGCTTTAGAAATGCAGGAAGTCAAAGCTATGGACAGTAGTTCGAAGGATTAGAACGTCAGCCCTTCTTAGGAACTAGGTTTGAATGTGAGCAAACTATCCAGCAAAAATGAAAGGAGGAAGTAATAGACAAAGACGGAAAAGTGTTGAACTAGGTAGGGTGCAAGCTACAGAAGCACAGTTTTTGGAACACTAGGAGTGGACTCCGTCAGAGAGATTGTAAGCCTTCCGAGGATCTTGGCCAGAAAGGGCGAAAGAAAATATCATTACATAAGATCATAATAATAGGCATAATAATAACAGTCAGTGGGTGAGGAGAGAGTAGGAACAGCCATTCATCAACCAGTGTGGAATTTTTACAAAGGTTTGAGCAAAGAATTCAGCTTTAGAAATAGATGAAACAGCTGTGGGAGCTATATGAAGAATCATAGGAGGGAAGACGAAGAGTACATTGTTAGAGATTGTTATTAGCTAGATGCCAGAAGTCGCGAGAGGGAGTTTTGATTCAGAAAGATTTGACATTTTCTATAATGAAGGAGTTTTTGGTAAGTTTAAAAAGTTTGGCATGATTCCGTGAAGAAATATAATGGGCTATGAATTTCAGGAGATGGATGCTTAACCGCGGTACCGTCTGTGAGCTCGCCTCTCTATCTAGGACAGCATGAAGAACAAGCGAGTTTAAACCAAGGTTGGACCGAGCTTTAGGATTATAGAACAGTGTAGGAATGTCGCCTTCAAGCCAGAGACAATAACCTTAGTAGTGCCGCTCTGCACAAAGAGATGAGTCTCTGACACGGAATCAATAATCATTCCATGGAAATCAGAGATATTACTGCCTCAACTTAGTCCGAGTTGAATCCAGAAACACCTCCGCTAAGTTGGGTCCCGAGCGGCAACCGGAGCCATTTAGGGGGAACAGGTTCAGAAATAAGATTGTGGGTCAGAGGAGCCCAACGGAGAAAAAGGTTTCACAAAGTAAACAGAAGGGTTCGTAGTTAGGGCAGGTCAAGAATGTTGGGATGTCCCCACGGCATGTAATATGGAGAGGCTTCAGAAATTGGGATTGACATCATTAGGAAAAGAGAGAGAGAGGACCACTTGATATCGGTGTATATAAAGCAACGACGGGATTGGAGAAACCTGACAAAGAAGACACTTATGAAAAGGACATAGGAGCCCACGAGGATTTTGGAAAGAAACTAAAAAGACAAGAAAGAATGAAGGGTATTAACCTGCTTCACAGCGACCAGATCTTTTCCTTTGCTATAATAGTTTGTCTGTTAGCCATTACGAAAGTAGCTTTAATATACCAATTAGCTAGTGGGCAAGGTATTAAACAGGTCATAATCTTAGAATTATTACTACACTTAAATCATATAAAATAGTATAATGGTAGCCCAAACTACAAAGGAAATTGCGTTTCTGGGTCTCAAGGGGTTAAAGAGTTTTACGTTTTCCTATCAGTGTGGATAAGTATGTGGACTGCTTGGACAATGGCATAGTAAATGGCGAGTATTCAATGAGTTTAAAATTAGATTTATGACCAATGGCATTATGGAGACAAGAGCGCACATGAGTAGTGAATCATTACCCATATATCATAACCAATCGTGGGCCAGGTGCAAGCCGCAAAAAAATTGCGCCACTGCGACCGCTGCGCCGGCGCGTACCACCTTAAAACCGACGGCCACAGCGGCGCCGGCGCGAATTCTCAAAAAACCGGCGCACACCGGCCGCGCGCGCAAGTTAAAAAATCCGCGCCGCTGTCCGCGCCGCTGCCCATCATTTACAGCCCGGACATTGGGCGACCTCCTATGGACGATGAGGACGGCTCATGGGAGAGAAAGCAGGCCTGATGAAGGTCCTTAACAACGCCGTGCGGTCCTGGCAGCGTGGGCCCAGTGAGGACCCCCTCACCATCAAGATGTTCCCCATGAAGCACAGGGAGGCCTGGATTCACATGTTCATTAAGTACAACACTGCCCTCCCCAGCTCTGCTACAGTGGAGAGGCTGTTTAGCGTCGCCGAGGACATCTTGAGGCCCAAAAGAGCCTCCCTGACGGCCTGCAACTTTGAGCAGCTGGTCTTCCTCTGCGGCAACCTGAAGATTATGGGGTACAAGTACTTGGAGCCTAACATGGAGGACAAGGAGGAGGAGGAGGACATTGAGTAGAAGGATGAGTAGAGACAGAAACTCAGACTCAGTGGGCGGGGCCAATCTGGCTAAATTTACCGCCGGCCGAGCAATATAGCTCACGGGCCATAGTTTAATCTTTAATGAGAATATAGGTAACTGTGATGCCTATTATAAGTTTTATTTTCAATAAAAATGATTTTTTTATAGCCTAAAACTGTTTTTTGGGGGGCTAAATAGGTAGAAACTTTGGCACTGCACACAGTTTTTGTATAGGCATACTTAATTAATAGTGGCGCGCGGCGCAGCGGCGCCGGGCGCAACTGCAGGGGCCAAAAATAGCGGCGCAGCGGCGCGGGCGCAGGTGGGCATCGCCGCCGGCGCAGGGGCGCGGGCACAAATACCAAAATTCAGTGGCGCGCCCACCTTTGATCATAACTAGACAATACAATTAGGCACATAATACGCACATCAGTTGATTGCTGGGTAAATGGATAACAATGCAATGTACCACTTTGTGGTTCAACGTTCAAATCTTTTCTACTTAAAATCTTCCCCTCTACCCAACAAACTTGGGGACCTGGTCGGGACCCGCTGTTTTGGGTGGCCGAGACAAAAAAAACTAGTCAATTATGTTTGCCTCCAAAAAAAGAGTGAGTGGCCTAATCTAGGGAAAAATCTAAGCTAACTTAAACCAAATCTAACCTACCCTGGCGTATTAACCTCCTAGCCTCCTGGACCCCCATTATGCCCTCTATGAGCGCTTGCCTTTGGACTTGGAATTTTCTGGCACCTCAGACTTTGTAGAGGCAGTGTGGTTTAAAAAGGGCTGATCGCACACTGGACCTGAGAACAATAAGTGTACTATATGCTGCTGTAATGTCATTCAGATAAGCTTGGAACAGTGCTTATGCAGTTTTGCCAGGTTTTTTGCTGACAAAAGCAGGCATTTAGTCTCTCCTTTGAGTAATGAATAGTAATAGGAATAGTAATGAATGTTTACAGTTGACCCTCCAATGGGCAACTGCACTGAGTAGTAACCCTTTCACGTACAAATGACGTCTTTGAGCGTCATCCGGTACGTGTAGGCCATACGTACAAATGACGTCTGTGAGCGTCATCCAAAAATAATATTTTAAAATATTAATAATCTTAAAAAGCGCGCGGTTGACGTGAGATTCACTTGACCGTTGGAGCGAATTACAATATATTATATTAAAAATATTTTGTATAATATAATATTTTATAATTTTATATTATACAATATATTTATTAAAAAAAAAAACTTTACGCTATCTTTCACTTCGTTGTATGGCTTTATTTTTGAGCGAATTACAATACACACAAACCTCGATTTCCCGGACTAATTGGGGGGAGCACTGGTCCGGGAACCGCAAAAGTCCGGGAAACGCAACAGTCCGATGCCTTTTTTTTTTTTTTTTTTTTTCGTCACAAAGAACTGGCCAAGGGCACAACAAAAATGGGTAACACAAAGTCCGCTTAGGTGCCAGTCCCTATAAAGAAGACAGTAAGAGAATAAAATTTAAAAAAACCCACATTACCCACCCCCGGACGCTTATCCTACTCTAGTATTTACTGTCCGGCAACCACCAATATCAACTACCCCGCCGCGGACTTTTACGACCGCTGAGCATGCTGCCCCTGGCGGGAGGCAGCAGAAAGTGTTCAATAGTCTCAAGAGAAGTTGCTGCACCAGGGGCAGTGGGAGTCAGGGGACTAACTGAGGTGAACCTAACTGCAGGTGAACCGTGAGTGTCGTGTGCCCAAATGTAAACAATACGACCTCTGAGCATGCTGCCACCTGGTGGGAGGCAGCAGAAAGTGTTCAATAGTCTCAGAGATGTTCCTGCACCAGGGGCAGTGGGAGTCAGGGGACTGACGGAGGCGGTGCAGGTGAACTGTGAGTGTTGTGTGCCTAAATGTAAACAATACGACCGCTGAGCATGCTGCCACCTGGTGGGAGGCGCGGACACTGACCAGGGGTGACAGGAGACGCTCGGACCGCCGCCGGACAACTTTGTCAATTTACGAACAGGACCAGGCATTTCAACGTAAAAAAAAAAAAAAAAAAAAAAAAAAAAAATTGTCCAGGACTCTTGACATATCCCCGGACCTCAGATTTTGTCCGGCAAATCCGATATCCGGGAAATCGAGGTTTGTGTGTATATTATACTTCATTGGAAAGGAAATTTATTCAGCTATGTCATGGAATGTAGAAAAATCTTCTATGATGATAAGTTGATTTTTGGCATATTATTTTTTGCCGCAGGGTGATAATTTTTTTTTTTTTTTCACGTCTAACTCGAGATTTGTAAGTTATTTTCACGCTAGCATATTTTTTGAACATTGTATGATATAGGAAATGATCTTAGCTTAAAAACAAAACATAATTGAACTCGATACCTTTGATAGTTTAGTTTCTAGACGCGGTGGAAGTACAACTTTTTTCCCGCGCGTGACATTTCGTGTGACAATGGGTTTACGCGGGACAGCAAAAAGTGAATGACAAAAATGACGTGAAAGGGCTACGATCCCTTTCCAAATGTCCATAAATCTTGATTAGATAGGTAATTTGCAGACAGTAGGGTTCTAGCGACCAATATCTTATGTTATTTTAACCAAAATAAGGTAATCGTAAGTGTTCTTATGTTGAATATTAGGTTTTCACTAATACAACCAATGGTTTTGATATACACACAACCCTCGTTTTCCCGGACCTCCATTTCCCGGATATCGGATTTGCCGGACAAAATCCGAGGTCCGGGGATATGTCAGAGTCCCGGACAAATGCCTGGTCCAGTCCGTAAATCGACAAAGTTGTCCGGCGGTCCGAGCGTCTCCTGTCATCCCTGGTCAGTGTCCGCGCCTCCCGCCAGGTGGCAGCATGCTCAGCGGTCGTATTGTTTACATTTGGACACACGACACTCAGGGTTCAACTGCACCGCCTCAGTCAGTTCACTGACCCCCACTGCCCCTGGTGCAGGAACGTCTCTGAGGCTATTGAACACTTTCTGCTGCAGTGTCCGCGCTTCCACTCCCACCTTGTAGTGCTACGCTCTCAACTCCTCACCCTGAACGTCGCCACCTGTGACCTGCCCACCCTGCTGGCGGCGTCTGGCGTCCACCCCTCCCGGCAACACGCTGTCATCCGCCTCACCTGTGCTTTCCTGAGGAAGCCAGGTCAGCTACAGCGCCTGAGATAGCATCATAGGACATCACCAGGGCTCATAGTGTTGCCCGAGGGATCCTCACAGCCCTAAAAACAACAACAAAGTGACGTAAAAGTCCGCGGCGGGGTAGTTAATATTGGCGGTTACCGGACAGTAAATACTAGAGTAGGATAAACGTACGGGGGTGGGTAATGGCCTCGGACTGTTGCGATTCCCGGACGTTTGCGGTTCCCGGACCAGTGCTTCCCCCTATTAGTCCGGGAAAACGAGGGTTGTGTGAACTCATTATTCATGTCCATATCATGAACATTGGTTTAAAGAAATAGTATTTGAAATTATGCTCTACTCCTGCATGCCCTGATAGTCTCTAAGGAAGTATTATGTCAATGTTGGCTGAATATATTTCTCCATTGATGCTGAAAGACTATAGATTGTTCGCATAAGGGTATTATGATTTCTTATTCTATAAAAACCATGATTAACGCCATGGAAAATTTCGCCGTCCGACATTTTTTACATAAACATGTAGCCTGCCACACGTACGATGTTTGTATAATGTAAACACGAGTGACAATCGCTGACGAAGCTCGTCGCTTGTGTTTACCAGGTACTACAAGTGCCCTGGCGCAGGAATGTCCCGTAAACCATTGAGCACTTGCTGCTGCAGTGTTCACGCCTCCACTACCACCGGATAGTGCTCTCAACTCCTCGACCTGAACGTCACCACCTTTACCTTGTCGTACACTGATCTGGCAACAAGTAAATAATATGGTAACACTTGTTCATTAATGCATTATTCTAAATTTCTACCATGATATAATGCTATATTGACTAAATGAGATGTTTACCGAATCGGGAATTGTATGTACGAGTTGATTTTATGGAGAAAATCATTACTAATGTATGCATATATTTTCATTTTTCATACATTTCGTTCATTGTCTATACATCTTAAACACCAATGTCACATTTGTTTAATGAATTTAAATATTTTTTTTATTTGAAAAAACTATATAGAAGCATGTAAAGAAAATCAACTACGAAGTCCTCAAAACATGTATACACTACCGTAGATAACACTAAAGTCACCAGGATAACGTTTTTTTTATATTTACAGACGTCTGGTGGCGTTAATACTTACATTTCTACATTCATGATTTCAGGAAAGTTAGAAGGGGCTACCTGGAGAGTCTGTGTCATTTTGTGTCTTCATCTGTGTCATAATATGGCTATAAATGAACAAATGACAAAAATAAAACAGATTGGCGACGTTGGTATACCGGCTACACTAAGATCGCCAGCTAGTGTTTATGTTCTGAGTGTCCTTCCGCTGTCATCGTCGCGCGAAAAAAATAATAGTGTAATTGGAAACCGTATACACACGCATATACAAAGCATAAAAAAACGCTAAAACAGGGTAGATTATACAGTCATGATATAAACTACTGTGCATCATCTTCAGTGGCACATAAAAATCTGTAGTATGTAATGCTATAATTCATAATACTGTATATGGTGGCTGGCGACATCAGTGCAGGTGGCGACTAAAGTGTTATCTACGGTAGGGTCCCGCATAGAACTTGTTCACATAGAACGAGTCCCTTATAGAACGAACGACCTAAAATATTATTCCAAAATTTCCGTTAAGAACGAATGTGATCATATAGAACGATTCCGCCATCAAAGTAGGGCAAATCCGAGGAGGATATAGAGCGCCAAAATATCATACAGAACGAAGTTTGTGTGTTCCTGGCATGGGGTGAGGTGGGGCACGGTGGCGGCGTGTCGCCACGGAGGTGGGGTGAGGGTGGCATGAGGTGGGGAACGGCGGTAGCAACAGCGCAGTTCTCTTCCATTATTACCCAAAAAAACATTCATGTGAAGGATATATGTTGTGATCCATGCACAATATCGTCAGTTATCGTGATTTATTGATGGCTTTCATTCGACAGTACACTTTCATCGTTGTTGTTGTGGTTTTGATTACAAGTTGTTGAAGTTAGAGAAAATGAGAAACTAAAAAACAGTGAAATAGAAAATGTGTGAAAATAGTGAGAAATTTTAAAGAAAGTTAGAGCAAGTAAAAAACTTAGAGAAATTTAAATAGAGAATCAGTGAAATTTGTGAGAAAATTTAAAGAAAGTTAGAGAAAGTGAATAGAAAATGAGTAAAATAGTGAGAAAATTTCAACAAATTAGACTAGCGAAAGTGAAATAGAAAATAAGTGAAAATAGTGACAAAATTTAAAGAAAGTTAAAGAAAGGGAATAGAAAATGAGTGAACTTGGTGAAAAACAAACAACTAATGAACGATAGAAGAAAAAAAAGCCAATTCGGTCACCACGGTCACACCACTCTCCGCAACATATCCTCCGCAGACCGAACTGTACGGAAATACGCACGCACATACATAGCTACTGGGCTCTTAACGTAAAAATAAATAAACAGATATATTAACGTAGCTTATGGGGAGCTTAAAATTGAAATGAATATAAACTGTTCTACTTAATAGCTTAACACGTGCATGTTCGCGTGTGTGTACGTAGTTTTTAGTCGAGCAAGAATCTCTTTATGGGGCGGAGTGTGTGTGTGTGTGTGTGTGTGTGTGTGTGTGGCATGTGTTGGTGTGTGTATGCATATTACCACCAGCATCACCACACCAAGTTCTCCGTAAGGTAAATGCGAGTTAAATGCTGTTCATTGGTATCCTTCCTTTCCTTACACACACACACACACACACCACACACACACACACACACCACACACACAAAGGGTACTCCGTAGTGTAGAGTTAGCACGCTCGGCTCACAACCGAGAAGTCCCGGGCTCGATCCCCGGGCGGAGCGGAGACAGATGAAGTGTTTCCTTAAAACTCTAGCCCCTGTCCACCCAGCAGTGAATGGGTACCGGGTGTTAGCCGAGGGTTATGACCCGCCTCCCGGGGTAGTGGCTTCGGCCAACACTAAGGATGAATGATAAGAATGTTGATATGGAGACGGGACCATAAGAGTGCAGCTCAGGCCCTGTAAAATACAACTAGATGAATACAACTAGATGAATACAACTAGATTAATACACACTCACACACACACACACACACACACACACACACATACACACACACACACACACATACACACACACACACATACACACACACACCTGAGTTCATTCAAAGCATTATACACACACACACATGTATTCATTGAAAGCAATATACTATACTCTTCTTCTTCATTTAAATCCTTCTATAATTATTACCCACTATTATTATTGCTATCATTATGTGTTGTAGGTGTAGTTAGTGTTGTCATTGCAGGTGATGTCGGTGCTCCCAGATTTCCATAAAGGTGAGGTTCATGGACTGATCGACGGGTTTGTTTATAACATGTTTTTGCGTTACTCTCTGGGATCTTTATTATACCTATGTACCGCCCGTATTGTTTGTGCCGTGATGGCCACTTTACCTCTTTCACTCTTCTACTCTTCTACCTTCTGTCGTCGTGATGAAGTCGTGTCGTCTGAAGGGGATACCGAAGGGGGAGCTGCAGCCCTCATGACTAGATGACATGAGGATATAAGAACTGGTCATGTGGGCTGGGACAGGGGACTAATGTAACGTTCCATAGAGCTACACACACTGGGACATAGCCTTACACTGCCCTGGGCCCTCGTATTATCCCTTATGAATCCGTCTCAGCGTGCCAGGCAAGGTGCTTGCCCATCTATTGCTGACGCAGATCCGCAGTCATCTGCTGAAGCACCAGAGACCTCAGCAGTCTGGGTTCACGCCTGGTAAGTCAACAACGAACTGTATCCTAGCGCTTCGTGTCCTGGTGGAACACCGACGTGAGTTTCGACAGGGGATGCTTGCAGCCTATGTTGATCTCAAGAAGGCGTTTGACTCAGTCCACCGTGAATCACTCTGGGATTTTCTGCTACTTCGCGGGATTCCTGCAAGGACTATTGGTTTGATGACTGGTCTGTACTCTGGGACTGAGAGTGCTGTGAAGTGTGGGGGAGGTGTATCCAGCTTCTTTTCTGTGAATACAAGAGTGAGGGAAGGGTGCGTCCTTGCCCCATCACTTTGCAACATTTGTATGGACTGGGTATTGGGCAAAGTTGTAGATCAAAGTGATTGTGGAGCATCCCTCAGCAAGACCAAGATCACTGATCTTGTTTTTGCCGATGATGCAGTAATCTTTGCTGAGTCACTGGAGGTCCTGGTGATGGCTCTCGAGGCGCTGCACGAGGAGGCAAACCTCTTTACAAATGTTTCCATTATTAACTGTAATTCTTAATTAGTTTATATATTATAAACTAATCATATATTATAAATATATTATGAATAAAATCGCTATAATGAAAGCAGAGCAGAGTTGTAACTCTAAACTTTCAGAATTCTCAAGATTATGAAAAATTCCCAAGGCAGAGATATACTGACGAACCTTAACATCACTTTTTTAACTCTTGCTATTTTGATGATTCGTGGGAAGGGACGCAAGTTTCTTAGGTAATAAATTTGATAGTTCGCATGGTTAATCACGCACCGCACCATGATATTGTTACATACCCTCTACTGTCCTCTTCTATACTTCCTGCCGATTGGTAACAGGACAGAAAGGGGTAGCAACAGGATAAACACATAACACTGTCGTAAGCCCGACATGTAAATGCCCGCAGTGGGCATGTGGGGAGGTGGTGGAGTAGTACATAATACATACGTACATATAAGATCATATAAGAAAATAAGGAAGCTACTAGAGGCCGCGAGGCCTACACGTGGTAGTTCCTGTCACCTAACACTACCTACATCCATCTTTCATCCCCATCCATGAACCTATCCAGCTCCCCTTTAAAGCTCCCCAATGACTCAGCACTAACAACCTGTCTACTGAGACCATTCCATTCATTCACCACCCTATTTGTGAACCAGTTTTTCCCTATTTCCTTTCTAAATCAACGCTTTTCCAGCTTGAATCCGTTACTTCTTGTTCTACCCTGGTTAAAAGCCGTAAGAACTTTTCCTACCTCTCCTTTATTAAATCCCTTTATCCACTTAAAAACTTCTATCAGATCGCCCCTTACTCTGCGTCTCTCGAGTGAGTGTAATTTTAATAACTTCAATCTCTTCTCATAACTGAAGTTACGCATCCCTTGTATCATTTTGGTCATCCTTCTCTGCACTGTTTCTAACAAGGCTATATCCATTCTGTAATATGGAGACCAAAACTGAACCGCATAGTCTAGGTGAGGCCTGACTAGAGCCAAATAAAGCTTTAGAATAACTTCCGCACTTCTACTTTTAACACTTCTGGTAATGAATCCTAATACTCTATTAGCTCTATTGCTGGCCTCAATACATTGTTCCCTAGGTCGGAGGTCTGGGCTCACCCTCACTCCAAGATCTTTTTCACCTTCTGATCTTTTCAGCGATACATTGCTTATGTGTATCTATTACCAGGGTTTTTTTCTACCAACATTCATAACGCTGCATTTATCAATATTAAATTCCATCTGTCATCTGACTGCCCACTCATTAAGTTATCTAAGTCTCTCTGCAATATGTTTACATCAGACTGTGATCCAATAATCCTACCTACCTTAGTATCATCAGCAAACTTGCTGTATCACTGCTAATCCCACTATCCAAGTCGTTAATGTAAATCAAAAATAGTAATGGACCCAAAACAGACCCTTGTGGAACTCCACTTGTCACCAGTCCCCATTCAGATTTAGAACCATTAATTGTAACCCTTTGTTGCCTATTACTTAGCCAAGCTCTGATCCAATGAAAAACCTTCCCATCTATTCCATGAGCCTTAACCTTATTTAAGAGTAGCTCGTGTGGTACTTTGTCAAATGCCTTACTAAAGTCCAGATATATTATATCATAATCCTTATCATTATCTGCCGTCTCATAAACTTTCCTATAAAAACTCAATAAATTGGTGAGACATGACCTACCCTTGGTGAATCCATGTTGTGAATCATTGATCAAACTATGTTTATCTAAGTGCTCTCTTATGTTTTTTACAATAATAGATTCCAATAATTTACCCACCACTGACGTTAGACTAACGGGTCGATAATTTGACTTTATTCCCCTGTCTCCCTTCTTAAATATGGGAACTATTTCCTTTCCTCCACAATAATGGCACATCGCCTATTTCAACCGATTTCCTAAAAATTTGCACTAACGACTCACTAACAGCCTCCTTGCATTCCTCTAATACCCTGGGATACACTTCATCTGGTCCTGGCGATTTAAAAAATTTCATTTTATCTATACCCTCTTCCACCATTTCCCTAGTTATCACAATATCTTTGAGTTTCTCCTCATCGCTTCCTTTGAACATCTGTTCACTATCAGGTATCGTCTGTGTATCCTCCTCCGTAAAAACACTTAAGAAATAGTCCTTTAGACTCTTACACATATCCTCATCCGTATTTAAGACCTCACCCTGTTCTGACCTTAACCCCTTCACTGCGGATATCAAATTCATAAGCCTACCTCCCTGTGCGGCAGGTTTAATTAAAATATAAAATAATTACTGATCATATTTTAAAGTGCCTAAATGAATAGGATGCTCATTCCATACCAGAAAATCTATGTTTCGTCTTGGTGGAGGCTACCAGCTAAGTGAAGAGTTACGTCAAAGTGCAGCAACAGGGCCGTGACCGTGCTGCCAGACGCACAATGAAACTACTTACTACTCAACATAATACAGCTTATTTTGGTACATAAATGCTTCATTCATGCATTCATTCATTCATTCATACTTCTGTTTTATATCCATCAAGAATATGTTGAATATCTTGACTATTTAGCCTCGCCATTGAAGTGGAGGCGCGGCAGCGTCAACACGTCGTACTGTACCGCTTGACCTTATTAGTCACACTAACTCACCCAAGCAGAAAAAGAGGGTCTATTATATCGCAACACTTGACACTGTTGCCATACAAGCCTATCACAGCGAATATTTACTCATAATATCATTGAGCGCGCAGTTTAAATGCAGAAACCCTATATGTACCAGCCGCAGTGAACCTTTAAATAGCTGAGACACCGTATTTGTACCAGCCGCAGTGAAGGGGTTAACGGCCCAACTAATTCCCTTGTCTTTGTTTTACATACCTGATAGAACCCCTTGGGGTCCCTTTTCGCCTGTCCTGCTACTTTAATCTCATAATTGTTTTTAGCAACTCGAGTTAATTTCTTCACTGTCCTTGCCATCACGTTATACTGTTCTTTGTTTACCAATCCTGCCTTGAACCTTAAATAAATGTTTTTTTACTCCAATGTTGTGTTTTAAATTGGTGGTCATCCATTTTGGATCACTCTTTCTGGACCTTATTTCCCTATAAGGAATATTTCTTTTCTGTCCGTCAATTATATTCCTTACAAATGAGGTATAATCCTCCTCAGCCCCGACCTCACTTCCATTTCTAACCGCTCTAATTACCTCCTCAGCCCCGACCTCACTTCCCTGTCTAACCGCTCTAATTACCTCCTCAGCCCCGACCTCACTTCCATATCTAACCGCTCTAATTACCTCCAGGTGCCTTCCTAATCCTTCATAATTGGCCTTTCCAGCTGTCATCGCCCTGTCCTTACCCTGGGAAAGTTTCTTCTCCTCCATCCCACACCTCTTATTAATAACCTTTAGGTGTCTTCTTAATCCTGCATAATTGGCCTTTCTGAAATTAGGTATTCAATGCTTATTGCCACCTAACTTTCCAACTTCCCGTTTTAAGCTAAATCTGATCTCATAATGGTCGCTATTATCTAAATTTCCACCGACCTCCACATTTGTAACTAAATCGTCTCTATTTGTCAGCAATATATCTAAAATATTATCCCCTCTAGTAGGTTCCTTGATTGCTTGACTTAGGAAGTTATCCTGGATTATATTTAACAATTCATCTGCGTCGCTGTCACCTATGATTAATTCCAGTCTATATTCCTAAGATTAAAATCTCCCACCACGCATAGTCGATTATATCTGCAGGCCTTGTTTATTTCTTCCCATATAGGAGCTGAATCCTCTTTACATAAGTTTGGAGGCCTATACACTACACCCAAAACCATTTTCTCAGTTCCCTCCGTAACCTCTACCCATATAGACTCTATGCTGTTATCTGTTTTTATAACATTATTAACACAACACTGCAATGCATCTCTTGCATAAAGCGCAACTCCTCCACCTCGTCTGCCTACTCGGTCCTTATGAAATAACTTATACCCAGCTATCTCGACTTCCGGATCAAATACCTTTCCTGGCATATCCAACCATGTTTCTGTTAATGCTATTATATCAAAATCCTCTACACTATTTATTCCTCTCAGGAAATCTATCTTGTTTAAAATACTCCTACAATTTGTATAGTAGACCTTCAAGCAACTCCTCTTCTTTTTTGTCCATTTTCCCTTTATCTTTAACTAAACCCCTCCTCTCTCTCTTCTTACGAATCACTTTAGTTCCCTGCCTTCTGAAACTCCTCCTAGTGTCGCAAGCTTCCTTTACCCCGACCCCAGTGTCTAAACCCCGGTTCTCTGTCTTAAAAAAGCCTGCAGTGCATCTAGCTCCCTTTCAAGGGATTCAAACAAGATCTGAACTCCTTTCCTCGAAAAGTGCACCCCGTCCCTGCGGTAGAGGTGGTTATGCCTGAAAAAGAGGTCCCAGTTGTCGACAAAGGCCCAACCATTGGCTTTGCAATGAAGTGCCAGCCGGCAATTCAAAGCAATAGCCCTGGAGTACCACAAGACGTACAGCTTGATTCATCTGGCATAGGTAAGCGGCACAGCACAGTAGCTGGCCTCCATCCTTCGCTTGACATGGGAGGTTCAGTGCTGCACTTATCTCATTATTTTTGCCTTCGACCCATAAACATGAGCAAATAAAGTAAAATGAGTTACCTCAGAGGTGATGAAAGAAATCGTTTCCAAGCAGGGAAAAGGAAACCATGTAGCAGATCTAAGTGCTGAATATGGCATGGCTATATCAACAAGCTGGACACTATTGAAAAACAAGGAAGAATGACTATTTCCCCCCAGCATCTTATTTCCCCTGATTCCCTCCTATCAACAAGGGCGTGTGCTGTAACTTCTCCAAGGGGAAAGCAAAGGGTCAGTTGGTAAGTGAAATCTGCCTGTGAGTTTGACTGCAACCTCCAACACATATTTTCTTTATAACTATTCAATATAGTAATTCATCTTACATGCTAGCCTATTCATTTCATTACTCATAAGGTCAGGAAGCCTCTGGTCAGGAATAGTAGGGCAGAGAAAAAATATCCTTGACACTCATTAGGGAACCAATTATAGGTTCCAACTTCCAAACCTCCTTCTCCCTTGGCTAGGAGACCTGATCCGAAATGAGGGGGAGGGGAGGACTTATTTCCCCCCATCCTCGCAGACTCCCATGCCTGCCAAACTAGAACAATATAGAATTCTTTTTTCTAGCAATTTCAATTGGTTCCATTCCATTCTTATATATACTATTTTTTTTTTCTTCAATTAATTTAACGGGTTGTGTTAGGTGGTGAATTTAGTGTTGGTTATCGGCCTGGAACCAATTACCTCTAAATATGTGTATTTCAATAGATGCTACAATGAATAAAGACTACAGAATGAGGGCCTAGAGCCAATTAGATTTGTTCAAGCAGGTCACCACTGTATCTATGCTGCAGGCCATTCAGTCTTGAGTCTTTTGGTGTATCTCTCAGCAATCATACAGCTTATAGGTCATTGTACCACAACTAAATAAAACTATCACACTTATTTATGGCAATATGGATATGGCAATCTTCACTGCCTTTCACTTTTACTCACAGTAATTATACCTCTATTCTGTGTTAAAAAGAAAGGCTTGGCACTAAAAACCATACTACTGCATTTGCAACTATGAGATATATTTCCCTAAAAACATACAGTATTACTTTAGTGTTGGATCATAAGCATGTCTTGGATTTAGTATACAGACAAAAGTTGTTATACAATAATAATGAATTCCTGGAAACTATTGTATCATTTGTATGGCAAGAACGTAAGAAAATAAGGAAGCTACAAGAGGCCGTGAGACCTACACGAGGTAGTTCCTGTTACTTAACACTACCTACATCCACCTTTCATCCCCATCCATGAATTTATCCAGCCTCCCTTTAAAGCTCTCTAATGATTCCGCACTAACTACCTGTCTACTGAGTCCATTCCAATCATTTACCATGGTAATCTACTGTACATTAATCCTATGACAAAATAGGTTCAATGGGGATATGTGAGACAACCTTCCACACCCAAAACAGCTTTCATGAAATCATATGGAACTCGATAAACATACTTGTGTTGACAACCTACATTCTCCTGTAACCACCACATTTTCCTTTTTTGCACCTTTCCCACAAGTGGTTACACACATGCCTGGCACTACCCTTGTAACTGGACTCTTACTCCTGCCAGTACCCACTCCCCTCCTCAGCCTGCCACCCACCACCTACTGCTACTCCTGCAATGATACTACCACACCACCACAAAGACTTCTGCTATGCTGTTGTGTCTCCCCCAGTTTCTTGCCCTCCCACCTCACAATATAGCACTGTAGCCTACTGCCACATCCTGCTTGCAATACATACAATTCCCCATCACACACCCTGATACCCTTCATGCCCCCTACCACCCCTGCCAGCCTCACCAAGATCCACCTTGCTGTTATACTGTTTACTCCTTTCCCTGCTTCCACTGGGAGAGGGGGACAATAGGTCATCTAAACCCCTCCCCCCCCCCGATCATACCGTCTAGACTACAAAGTTTGAACCTTATAATTGTTTCTAAAGGAGTGATGGGGATTTCTAATCTCTGCATGACCACACCTGATCTGGGCTTGTATCCTACAGCTGGTCCGAGGCTTGCAACTCTAGCCTCACTTTTGTTCTTGTGCTTTTTTCACACCAATTTCTTTCTCTATGCTATAGTTATCATTTTTATTTCTTTCGTAGAATCTTAACCCCTTGAGACCCAGAACGTAATTTCCATTGTAATTTGGGTAGCATTATACGATTTTTAGTCAATATATGCGATGTTTTATAGCTATGACCTGTTTAGTATCCTTGTCCACTAACTGATTTGGTATATTCAGTTACTTTTCATAATTTTATGGCTCGACAACGTACAATTTTATATAGCAAAGGAAAGATCTGGGCGTGAAGGGGTTACAACCTTTCACTAATGCAATGAAGCTGCAGGTAAAGCTAACAGAATGCTGAGCTTAAAAAACATCATTGTTTCCTGCAAGAATAGAAATATGACTGACTGTGAATATCAGCTTAGTCAGACCTGACTTGGAGTAAACATTGCAATTTGGGCTGCCTTATCATACAAGGGATATAACAAAGTTAGAAGCTGCCAGCATAGGGCCACAAAGATGATCTCTTCGTTGCATAATAAATTTTATGAAAAAAGGCTGGCACAACTAAGCCTGTTCTCTCTTGAGGATTATCGTCTCCAAGGAAAACTAGAAGAATGTTATGAAATACCTAAAGGGTTCATGAATGTTGATGTAAATTAACTTTTTACAATTGATGACAAATCACTAAGGAGAAGTAATGCAGCTAAACTTAGATGTAAGCAAATACAACTACGTAGAAGGCAACAAATATAATTTTAACTACGACATATACTAGTTAGAATGTGAAATAAGCATCTACCCTCCATGGTGCGTTTTTTTAATTTTTTTTTTATACATCTATGCCTATAGTGCCTGTAGGCAGTGACCTTCAGGGGTGAGATGGTAGGCGCTGAAGGCTCACTTGAGGGCTGTGATGGTTGGCCCTCGCCCGTGGTGGCGCAGGCAGGATTTTTATAGTTACGCCTGTGATGGGATGATGAGAAGCTCATGCCGCCCCCCTGTGTCCTCCGATGAACTTGCAATCGAAGATAGAGTTAAAGGACAGGGCATGTAGGTGCTTAAAGCACCTACATGCCAAGCATGTAGGTGCTAAACTTAGGCCACTCGACGGTGCAGAAATATTTTAAGTGGATTTATGGGTCTCACTCGGGATCGAACTCGGGTCTTCGAGAACGCCACACGGTGACGCTAACCACTCTGCTACCGCTTCCCCATCACAATTTATTATATTAAAAAGAAACTTAGCCATTATCTCTTAAAAACTAGGTTTTCTAAAAGTATACAACTCAGCATCAACTACAGCATTTTTTTGTTTGAGTTGCCCTTGATCATTTTGCTTATGATTGCGTTTTTTTTGGGGTTTTAAACTCTTATGTTGAAGAATCACCTAGTTTGGGCCCCCTGGGTCGAGGTAATTTTTTATGAAAATTACGTATTACTGTTTCCTTTAAAGGCCTTTGACATGCCCTTTGCCCCACATATAAAGGGGGAGGTTGCAATTTGTTCCCCCATTTTTGCAATCATTAAACGGGCAACATGAAAAGGTGACAAATATAATAGAAAACATTTTCGGATTGCAGCCAAACCTCCGCCTGAATCATTGGTGTCATATCCCAATTACTTGAGTCTGAAGTGCTTTTTATTTAATCCCAGGGGAATACATTCCCCTTCCCCCCCCCCCCCCCCCCCCCCCCCCCGGAAAATGCTGGGCGCCCTTTGAGCGTATCCCCTGCTTTCCTATTTTTCCACCAAAGCAGTGTGGCAGCCTGGAGGCTTTTAGCCAGTTCATAATTTTTGTTGGCTCCAATTCAAGGAAAAGGAATAAATGGGAAACACTTTCTATGTCCCCTCGTGGTGTAGTGGCTAGCGTGCCGGGGTACAAACTGCGGGCCGTGGTTCAAACCCGGTCCAGGGCAAGTCAGGACCACCCAAAACCCAGCTGTTCTTCCCCTTTCGGGGTGTAAATGGGACCGGGGAAAACCCGGGAAGGTAAGTGTGGTAACCCGGATGTCACACTAGCCCATGCCCCGGGGAAAGGGGTCCTCACCCCCCAGGCTCTGGGCTAATGAAAACGGAGATGACCCGAGGGCCCAGGCGCAACATAGCGTATGCCCCCAACTTTTACCTTTTATTTTAAGGAATGCACAAATGAAAAGAAGTGACACATGCAGCTGTTCAAGCACTATTCAATATGTTTGGGAGTGGGTGGTTATATGTGCATAGCGTCTGCTATTTCGGTCTAAAGAAAGGTTGGTAAGGCCTTCCTACTTGTAGTGGTTTTACGTATATTGGCTACTTTAAAGGGAAATGTTCCAGCACCTTTTCATTTAAGCTGTTGGAATCTGGGAAAGTTTTAGTGTGTGGGGAGATATTCAAAGCTGACAACAATATTTTTGCCTGGATGGCATATTATGGATTGGGATGCTCCATCACGAGTTTTAAACCCCAACTATTAGCGCATTTTTTGTGATGTTCACCGCCCTGGTTCAGTCCGTCTATACCGTTCCCGGTGGACTGATCTCGCTAAAATACATCGAGACTGGGCCCCCTCCCTTCTGTTCCCATTGGCGGGGGTCGAGTGGGCGGTCCTCCCCCCATAGTGTTGTTGCGGTACATTCTTTCCCCAAAATGTTGTTTAGCAAATTGCGAATTGTAATTTTTCGTGAAATTCTTTAGTTTATGGCGGCCATCAGGTGTTTCTGTCTTATCAGCGCCGAGAACTCCTGGGCGTCTTCCCCGCTGATGTATGCGCATGCGCCAGTTTTCCCCCCCCTGGGCCAAAGGGGGTCCCGCTCCTGGGTTTTGGCTAGAGTAGGACCGGGCTGGGGAAAGGTCAGAACGCCTCGCGAAAACAGTGGCCGCTCGGGACTAGCCCCCCAGACCGGCCCGAACGGGCCCAAAACGCGCTTTAGTCCTAGTTTTATTCTTAACACCACCCTTTTATGCCTGGCACCAATCAGTTTCTCAAGTTTCAAAAAACCTATCATTCAAAGGGGGAATGAGCAAAAACAACCTATGGGAAAAAAAGTCTGGTTTAAAAAGTAGATTTTAAAAACTGCACCTATTGTGTTCATTGGGGTTTTATAAAAATCAATTTATGGGGTTTACTATAATTCTCTAATGAAAATGACAAATTCAAAACAAATGGGAAAAGGGGGATGATAAGAAGTATAATATAAAACCACAATTTTTTTGGGAGATCGTAATGGGCTTGTAGGAAAATAAATGTTTGTGTGGTTTTAACACGACACTGAAATTTAATGAAGAAATTACTTTCCCCCCAAAAAAAAAAACCTTTTTAAATTTCAAAAAAAATTTAAATCATCATAGTTCCATTAATCTGATGATCATTTTGCAAGGCAGGATCCATGCTACATGACGCAGCCTATTTCATCTGATGGCACCTTGCTAAGCAGAACTGTTATGTGCCACTTGCCAGACTTTCTTTGATTAATAAGTCCTTGTTAAAGACTCTATCCCATGTCTTCCTTGGTCAACCCATTTACATTCTAACTTCCACTTCAAAATGCTTGAAATATCTCGGCCTGTTATATGATTCCCTTCTCTCTATTTGGTCAAACCGGTATGGTCTCATTACTTCAATGATGATCTTAAGCCTAAGTAAACTTTTCATTTCCTCACTTTCAAAGCCTCAAAAATACTACGGCATTTTAAACTTTCTTTTTTTCTTTTTTTATATCATTACATTACCTTTAATAGCCTGAGTTCACTACCATATAGCATCGTACTTCTCATAGAAGAAAGAAACCTACCTTTCATGAGCAAGAAAAGACATCTTTTTGTGGAAAGCAGTGGTGAGCATTAACACGTTAATCGGTAATCTGTAAATAACGGAGCTAACTTTTTTTCTTTAACGCATTAATCCACTTTTTTTTAATAACATATTATCGTTAACTTTCGTTACACATTTTTCTTTCTGTTAATTCGTTATTCATTTTCTGTAACAGGTCACTACAAGTCAGAACCGTTTTAAATTGTCATTAAAATCGTCAAATCGATAGTGACTCAAAACCAACAGAAGCTTTGGACAGTGTAGTGATCATAGACTTATAGTGATGACGTCTCAATCAAGTACATTGCAAGAGTCTATCCCCTTGTCTCAGGACAGACTGGACGGAAAAAGAAAGTGTTGTGGGTAGTAAGGGTGATGAAGGCGAGGCAGAGGTGGATCATGACTGAGCTGTCTGAGAACCCCAGGCCGCCTGTGAGGAAGGACTCAAAGAAAAAATAGAGGAGTATTGATAACCTGGAGTTAGTGATTGTGTGTGTCATTTGGATTCCTATTAATTTTGAATTCTAACTGTACTTTTTAAATATTTTTGGGCATAAATAAACCCTTTCTAGTTTTAAAAGTGTCTCTTATAAAGGTAAACCAAATTCCACATGTAGAAAAACAAAAATGAGCAAATACAGGGAGGTCCCGTTATACGAGCATTCGGTATACGAGAATCCGATGATACGAGATGTGTAAATTAGGGTCTATTTTCAATATAAGAGATCGAAAATCTAATGCTACGACATTCAAACTGGGGTGAGTAAAATTATTAATTTCAAAATACTCGCCCTACCACTCCCAGGCTGGACAAAGGGGAATTTGGTTGACCCCAGTCAGGTCACCCCTAGCAAGCCGTGACCTGAAGGATAATTAAGCATATGGCGCGGCCTGACATTTAGTGGTAATTAGCCAGGTGTGCAGCTCCAACCTTGGGACCGCAGTCAAGTCACCCCTAGCAAGGCGTGACCTGAAGGGTAATTAAGCATATGGCGCGGCCTGATCCTTAGGGGTAATTAGCCAGGTGTGCTGCCCCATTCTTGGGACCTCTACACTACCCTCTTTTGTATCACGCGGGATCCCCTACAGTACAACGTCTTTTTTGCTTGTTATGCATGTTTTATGTTTAATTAATGTGCAGTTATGTTATTTTGTGTGCTATTTTCTCTTTCAGAATGCTTTTTCTACAGAATAGGTAGTACAGTGTAGGTAATATAGACGCTGTGTGTTTGTTGTGTTTGCTATAGTTTATTTTAGCTTGAAAAACACGTCTTTTTTTTTCTTTTTTTAATTGATGGTCCTGGAACCAAACCTATATTTTACCATTAGTTATGTGTTTCGTTATACGAGATTTCGCTTTACGAGTATGCCAGGTGGAACCTAACTGCTCGTATCTTCGGGACCTCCCTGTAGCAAATTAGCGGACAATCAAATTCATAATTAGCCAAGTTAACGTTTAAAAAAAGTTGCTTATTAACAGATTAACGATTAATTTTCCGTAAGTTTAACGGCGGAATTACTGGAGTAACTTTACCGGAACTACTAAACGGATTGATGGTTAACGAAGCTAACGTTTTTCATTAACTTGCCCACCACTGGTGTAAAGAGAATGAACAGTTGGCATCTACCCACTCCTATTTCATATTTATCTACAGGGATGTCCCGAAGATACGAAGAGTTAGGTTCCACCTGCCAAACTCGTAAAGTGAAATCTCGTATAGCGAATTACATAACTAATGGTAAAATATAGGTTTGGTTCCAGGACCCCATCAAAGACATGTTTTTCACACATGTTTTCACGCAGACATGTATTTCACAATTTTTTGGGCAGCACACCTGGCTAATTACCCCTAAAGGTCAGGCCGCGAAATATGCTTAATTACCCTTCAGGTCACGCCTTGCTAGGGGTGACCTGACTGGGGTCAACCAAATCCCCCTTTGTCCAGGCCGGGAGTCCTATATTCAGGCAGTTACCTACCTACCATCTGAGGCAACACATCACTCCTCTCCCTGTGTTCCTCGTGGCATCACTCCGCTGTACTTGTACCGCTGTTCACCGTGTGAACGCTGTGTTAGGTAGTTTAAGGGACAAGGGAGGGGTGCGCAGACCTCTTCCACTGCCCACAAACTCGTCTCTGCGCATCTGAATCATTGTACATCATCATACAGCCCAGATGCATACGTGGTAGGGCGCGCATTTTGAACTTGGTAATTTTACTAACCCCAGTTTGAATGTCGTAGCATTAGATTTTCGATCTCGTATATTGAAAATAGACCCTAATTGACTAAGTTCGTATCATTGATTTCTCGTATAACGAATGTTCGTATAACGAAACCTCCCTGTATATATTTACTTTTTCACCTTATGCTTGTTTACCACCTTTCATTGTGTGATCTTTCACAACATAGGTCCACGTACATACACACACACACACACCCCATCCACAATTGAGGGATTGCCACTAACACCAGTCAGGATTTTATGATCACAGCTCCTCAGCTTACATCCCGTACCTATTCGCTGCTGGGTGAACAGAGGCTATAACATGAAGAGAGGAAAACTCAATTTATCTTTGCCCTGCTGGGCTTCTACATTGCCTCCAGACCTAATCATATCCCCTGAATATAACAATTTTCAAAACAACGCAAGGATTCATTTCCAGCATTGATACTTCAAGCTCTTGGTCATCATTGGACTCCAATATGTACACACACTGCAAGTAAAATATCATCTTTGTATTGATTCAAACTAAATATTTACATATGTACTAGAAACATGAGGCTTGTGACACAAATGGAATAAATCAGTTTTCTAGTATTCCATAAGGTGTCGAAATCTCATATGGGTGTCCTTCCAAGTAGACAAGTGTTTGTACTTCTATAATAATGCCTTTGTATAGGTGTGGGTGACAATACTGCAAAAGTGATTGAAGCATGTTTAAAATGAAGATTGTGAGATAATGAATTGTATAGAGAGAGTTCAGAGATAAATGATTCCCATCAAGTGGAAAGATGAGAAACAGACAAGTTAGGAATTGATGAGCATATCAGTGAAGCGATAAGGGCAGGTTGACTGCAGCGATGGAGTGAATACAAGTGTTAAGTATTCAAATGCGAATACGAATACGAATACTTCAAATTTCGAAGTACACACAACCCTCGTTTTCCCGGACTAATAGGGGGAGCACTGGTCCGGGAACCGCAAACGTCCGGGAATCGCAACCGTCCGAGGCCATTACCCACCCTCGGATGTTTATCCTACTCTAGTATTTACTGTCCGGCAACCGCCAATATCAACTACCCCGCCGCGGACTTTTACGTCACTTTGTTGTTGTTTTTAGGGCTACGAGGATCCCTTGGGGAACACTATGAGCCCTGGTGATTAGGGTACGCCTTAGGTCCAATGAAAAGTGAAATATATATTATTTCGAATTTGGCAGGGTGTTTTCTTATGTAAAATTGAATTTTAAGGGTTTTCAACTTTTTGGTTTGAGCACTTCTTGCTATGCAAAAATGGACTTTTATATTTATATGCAAAACATATAGGTGCAAATGAAGCCCCGCTTCATTTGCACCTATCATCAATTCTTGATCGTCTTTTTCAGGATGGCTTCTCCTTGTAAACCAAGTGGGTCGAAGCCCGCAACTAGACAGAGCTCTGGATCCAAGTTGGTTGCCTTTGTTGGCGGTGGACGAGAGTTTGCTGAGAGTGAGATGCCTACGTATCGCGGCGTGATGAAGAGGGGGAATCCTTCTCCAAGAACTCAGCGGCATCCGGGAGGGTGTTGACAAGCGGGGATACCCAGTGAGAGACATTGCAAAGGAACTGACCCCCATGGTGCTTGCCCAGTGGAAGAAATCAAACGCCCAGTTTGCACCTCCAGTGGTTGTTATTGACCGGTCCGTGACCAGAAGGATAGATCATTTTTGGAAGAAGGTTTAGTGAAGTGGTGAGAGACAGAGCAACTAAAGCAGTAAAGGAATTCGTGGAGAAGAATATGGACAGACTGTTTGACATAACGGCCTGCCCTCACACGATCTTCCTCTGCAAGGACCAGGAATCCCGCTGCTCCAACCCCCAGCTGTGCCACGCGAGAGCACACGTGCAGTGTGACTGCCCCCTGGCCAGCAAAGTCCCTACTTTAGACCTGGAGTGGCTGTACTACCAGAGGATCAAAGTTGGGGAGGAGAGTGCAATGATGATGACAGGGGTAGACAAGAATGAGACGCATAGACAAGTGAAAGCAGCAAAGAGAAAGCAGTTGGAAGAGGAGGCTAAGCTGAAGAAGCAGAAGCAGAAAGATGAAAAGGTCAGACGTCTTGAGCTGCAGGAGCAGATGTTCCTGGGCCAGGCTGAAGATCACCAGGATTCTGAGGATGGGACGGAGTCATTCACCCTGCCACTCAGAGGAAAGAGGCAGGAGCAACAGGAGGCTGCCATACTAGTAGACCGACTGCCCAGGGAGAGGCTGGGGTCCCTGGCACCCCTTGTGATGCAGTACTTGGACAGGCCAGCTGCAAGAAGAAACACAGTTCCAGTCCGGAACCTGGCGCTGGCAAGCATCCGGTTCGACGTTCCGCCCACTGCTGCTGCTGCCTTGGCTTCTGGATTCCTCCAGGACCTTATCGCTGACGGCCACCTCTCTCCAGGCATGTCGTACCTGGTCTGCGATCCTAACAAGCTGAGGAGGGCCAGGCAGGATGCCATGGCATCGGCCAGGACCTTGACCAGGGGAAGCACCAGGGTACCAAAATAGTTGGATTGGGTTACGATGGGTGGAAGATACCGGAGTATATCCTGGTCAACATGTCCACTGACCAGCAGGTCTCCTACCAGCTGGTCCAGGCTGTGAAGCGGGGCGTTCTCCCGTCCGAGCTGCAGGAGATCAAGTGTGGCAAGGTGTCCCACTACAGATGGCTCACCACAGCCCAGTCGCTCCTGTACATGTGGACCAGAAAGCATGGACTGACTGACAAAGAACTGAACACCCTGGAAATCCTAGTCAAGTACTGCCTGCAGGTGTACTTCAAACTCTACTACAACATCAAGATTCACCACAGACTAGAGGACGGCCCCAAGCACATCCTCACCCAGCTCAGAGTGATGAGGTCGCAGCCCAAGAAGGTCCAAACAGCTGTGACCTTCTACGTGCGGACAGGAGCATGGTTCGCACACTCAGAATGTGTCCTCCTCTCGCTGATGGCGAGTCAGAGTGAGGACAACCGCAGGTTCGTCGTGACCCAGATTTTGAAGCTGAGGGCTGGCGAGGAGTATGGGGACACCAGTGTAAGACCTCACATCACACCCAAGCTGAACTTGTCAGCCACCAGCTTGCAGACACTGATCAGCTGGCAGCCTGGCCAGGTGCACGAGCCGGCATTCACCTGTTCACTGTCCGGGGATCCTGACCAGGAGATCCTGGTCAAGCCGTACGAGGTTCCGGAGTTCTCTATCCACACTCAGAGCACCGAAAGAGCCGTGAAGCAGGTGACAGAGGCTGCAGTAGCAGTGGTGGGGCAGCAGGCCAGAGACGGGCTCATCCAGGCTCGGGCCCACCACCGGGAGACCATGCCCTGCTTCAGGTCTAAGATGGACATGATGGACACGTTCTAGGCCAACGTAGAGGCTGTGACACTGTGATGTAGTGCCTGATGAACCAACTGATCAGAAAGAGCTTACCACGCTAGTCATTTGGAACTCATATTACTGCATGATGCAATAAACAGGACCAACCGGACACTGCGTACTCATTTAAGCATTATTCGATAAGGGTGCAATATAAAAGTGCGATTTTGCATAATAAGAATTGCTCAAATGCAAAAATGGAATTAGATAAAATCGTCTTAGAATTCCATTTTACATAGGAAATTGGTATGCCAAAGTTGAGAAAAATCATTTTTATTATACGGCGTACCCTACGTGGTAATGTCCTATGATGCTATCACAGGCGCTGTAGTTGACCTGTCTTCCTCAGGAAGGCACAGGTTAGGCGGATGACAGAGTGATGCCGGGAGGGGTGGACGCCAGCCGCTGCCAGCAGGGTGGGCAGGTTACAGGTGGCGACATTCAGGGTGAGGAGTTGAGACTTTAGCACTACACGGTGGGAGTGGAAGCGCGGACACTGCAGCAGAAAGTGTTCAATAGTCTCAGAGACGTTCTTGCACCAGGGGCAGTGGGGGTCGGTGAACTGACGGAGGCCGTGCAGGTGAACCGTGAGTGTCGTGTGCCCAAATGTACACAATACGACCGCGGAGCATGCTGCCAGCTGGCGGGAGGCCAGCCGCCGCCAGCAGGGTGGGCAGGTCACAGGTGGCGACGTTCAGGGTGAGGAGTTGAAAGCGTAGCACTACACGGTGGGAGTGGAAGCGCGGACACTGCAGGAGAAAGTGTTCAAAAGTCTCAGAGACGTTCCTGCACCAGGGGCAGTGGGGGTCAGGGGACTGACGGAGGCTGTGCAGGTGAACCGTGAGTGTCTTGTGCCCAAATGTAAACAGTACGACCGCTGAGCATGCTGCCAGCTGACGGGAGGCCAGCCGCCGCCAGCAGGGTGGGCAGGTCAAAGGTGGTGACGTTCAGGGTGAGGAATTGAGACTGTAACACTACACGGTGGGAGTGGAAGAGGCGATCACTGCAGCAGAAAGTGTTCAATAGTCTCAGAGACGTTCCTGCACCAGGGGTAGTGGGAGTCAGGGGACTGACGGAGACAGTACAGGTAAACCGTGAGTGTCTTGTGCCTAAATGTAAACAATACGACCGCTGAGCATGCTGCCACCTGGCGGGAGGCGCGGACACTGACCAGGGGTGACAGGAGACGCTCAGCGCATACCTCCGCCCGAATATTTCATTCACCATGTTAAAGGATAGGGAAAATCGGATTTTCAATTGGTTGCCATGGCAACAGTTGTGATTCGATTTCATCCAAAATTAAATCAGTTCTTCCTTATACCAAATAGACTTGGTATACCAAATTTGGTCCAAATCTATTTGTAACTTTTCGAGAAATCCTGTACACTAACAAACAGACAGATCGGGGTGAAAACATAACCTCCCTCCAACTTCGTTGGCGGAGGTAATGAAATACTATGAATTTGAATGCAAATATGAATGAATAATTTATGAAAGAATTCATGAATGCATTAATGAATAGTTACTTTTTGTTAAAAAATAACTTTTAGACGACTCAGCAAAGCAGTGTACAAAACTTATGCACTGGCAAAATGACTTCATGAGCAATGGATGGTGCCAGAATTCAGTACCGGGATATCACACCCACCCTAGGTACAGCAGACATATTAGTTTATGTTTCCCTAAAATTCCTAGTAACCTAGTTACAATTGAAACACAACAAAAGATATCATAGTATGCCAAGTCTTTAGTAGTCTCACGTTGTAGGACTCGCTTTTATTCTTCAGTGTTTTAATGTTTCTAAATAATGCCACTTTTTTGTGAAGCAAAATGGTAATATGGTGAAGCTAGTAGGCTTTTTTCAAATTTCATGGTAGTGTGCCCACAAGAAAAAGGATTGCTAAAAGGTAACTGATAAAACAAAATTTGGATAAGTTGATTTACTGTAAGAAAATTACCTTAAACTCCATGAAAACTACAAGTTTTTGGTAAATTAAATGAGAAGTGATATCATGAGCAAATAAAGTATTACTTTTGTATAGGTATGTTGTGATGCGGGGAGGGGAGGGGGGTCTTCTTACTTCTTACTTTCTTCTCTCTTCTCTTTACTCTTGCTTGCTGTTGTGGTATTCTGAGGGGGATCCCTGAAGGGGCAGTCTTGCTCAAGGGGGGAGAAAGACTGCCCTGTTTGACAGAGACTTGCATGTGGCCATATTATGGAGCCAGATGATGCTTCTATGGGGGTGTAATGCCCGCGCCCGACAGAGGCTTCACATTGCCCTGGGCCACAATTACCTTTTGAAATCCCGTCAGTACGTCCTTCCAACAGACATATGACTCAGGCTGGTAATCATAATTCGGAAATAAATCATTTCTTTTTTCCATGCCCAGCGAGGATTCGAACCTTCGCTATCACCAGATTTGCATCCACTTGGCGCGTTAACCGACTTGGCCAAAGGGTATATACCGCTTGGTTTATCGGTTCCAGTGATATTTATGCATTACAATGTAACATTAAAAATGCATTGACTTCACCCACAAAGTACTGAAAGCATAGTGATACTATTGTGCCTCTGACAAAATAATGTCCATGAATATTACCATCACAAATGTCTTATCGCTGAGCCTACAACTTTCACTTCCTGCATTTCTTCCTTTCAATACAAACTATGCACTCCACTGGAACAGAGGAGACTGGAACACCTTGATAGCACTTGGCTGGTTTTGATAGGAATGGGTAATTAGTCTCATGACTGAGCTTTCCAAAATTGGAGTTGGCTGCTTTTTTTTTTTTTTTTTTTTCACTTCCATTGTAGGAAGGCACGGGCTTTCTAAGAGCCCGTCGCTGTTTACAGAGGTGCACGGGCTCTCTAAGTAATTTTTCAGTTCTCCATCTCTAAGGTTCACATCACATTCCATTGTATAGTAATATTCTGTTAAACTACATTTTCATAGCATATTGTAATACATTCCAATGCGGAACCAACGGAAGTTAATATTTCACGGTCAAATAAATGGTTATTTCTGATCATAAATTTAAGATTATTTGTCTGATTATTTGGAAAATATCGAGGAGAGTCGCGCTGCCAGGCTGGCTGGAAACCAGGACCAGTACAGGGCTCTGTCATGCCAGACTAGAACCCTCCTGGGGAAAGACAGGGAGAGGTATGTCAGGAACTTCGCTGAGGATGTTGAGAGCCATTTTAATGCAAATGACCTCCGACCTGCCTAACGAGCCCTGAAGAAGCTCCGTTCCAGTCTCCATCTCGGGCGAGTGCTATATCTATAATAATATAAGCGAAAGTGTGTGTGTGTGTGTGTGTGTGTGTGTGTGTGTGTGTGTGTGTGTGTGTGTGTGTCCGCGATAGGTGCCGCCCCCCGTGCCCCAATCCCATCATATGGCACAGTTTTGGAACCAGCTCGACCAGGGGCAACTTCTAAGCCCACTTATGAGATGATCCGATCACTTTTTTTTTTTTTTAGCAGCCTATTAGCGAGAATTGTGAAAAAAAATGTGGGTTGCGAGAATTGAGGAAACCTTGATGTAGGGTGATGGGTAATGGGTGAGTGAATGGGTGAGGTGATGGGTAATGGGTGTGGGGTGATGGGTGAGTGAATAGGTGGGGGGTGATGGGTGATGGGTGAGGGAATAGGTGGGAGGTGATGGGTAATGGGGTAAGTGAAGGGTTTGTGTGGTAAATGGGTAATGGGTGAGTGAATGGGGGGGGGGGGTGAGGGGTTTAAGGCCCGTGAGGGGAAAAGGGGGGGGTTTGGGGGGGATGGGGTAAGGGTTAATACATAATTTCCACATCCATTGATTTCAGGAAAGTTAAAAGGGGGCTATCTGGAAAAGTCGGGGTTTTTTGGGGGGCCCTTGGGCCCCCACCAAAAAAAACTCCCCCAAAAAACTGGTTGGGGGGGGCCGAAGGCCCACCAAACAGGGGGGTGGGGCCGAAAGGCCCCCAGGCCCACCAATAGCCCCCCCCGCGGGAGTACCCAAAAAAAGCCCGCCCGGGGGGGGGCCCTTTTGCGGCTAGAAAAATTATATATGTTTATTACAAATATTTTTTAAAGTATATGTACTTACAAAAAGATTTTGAAGTTTAATACAAAAAAATGTTGGAAGTATACTTAAAAACCAAATTTTTGTAATAAAAATTACAAAAAAAAGTTTTTAAAAAATTTTTTTTTCCGATACCTACAAAAATATTTGTTTTCTTATCCCCCCCCCAAAAAAATTTTGTTCGTTTATTAAAAAAAAATATTTTTTTCGATCCCTACAAAAAAATTTTTGTTGGGATTTTAGGTACAAAAAAATATTTTGTTTTGAATATTTACAAAAAAATCTTTTTTTCGTATATTTACAAAAAAATTTTTTCGTTTTATTTAAAAAAATTTTTTGGGTTTTTTGTTTATTTAAAAAAATTACTGTACGTTTTTACTTACAAAAAAAAAATTAAAATACCTACAAAAAATATTTTTTTTTGTTTTGGGTTTTCTTAAAAATTTATAGTTTTTACTTAAAAAAAAAACCCAATTTCTTATTTTACAAAAAATTTTGTTTGTATGCTTACAAAAAAAAAAATTTTCCGTTATATTTAAAAAAAAAAAATTTGTTTTTAAAATTTAAAAAAAAATATTTTGTTTCTATACTTACAAAAAAAATTTTGTTCCATCCCTTACAAAAAATTTTTTGTTTTTTATACTTACAAAAAATATTTTTTTTTATATTTAAAAAAAAATACCTGGAAGGAGGACAAAAAATCCACCGGATCTTCAAGTCCCCTTTTGATCCTGTCTTACTCTAGGGTTTGGAAAGACAGGGGACACTAAATAGCGACTTGAGAAAAAGAACAATCCCTTTGGTAATAAGTGTCTTCGCAGAAAAATGGGGTACGTTGGGAAAATTTAAAGTGTAAAATCAGCGTTTCTGCCCCCCGTGAGACTGAATCGAGGCTTTTACCTCCCATAGTCCGTCAGCGCCAACTTCGGCTATTTTGGGCATGTGGCACGCTACCCTAAAAACCGACCCTCCCAGGGTTTTTGTACCCTGTAAGAGACAACCCGGGTGGAGGGGGGCCAAGGGGGCCCCCAAACAAGGCTCGGGCGGGGGGAAATTTTAAATTTGTTTTTGTCGAGAGCTGCTTGGGTTATGGGAAAGGGACCCTGATGGGGATTTCACGCGTGGGTAAACCCCCAAAAGGAGTGGGGGTTTTTAGGGTGGGGGCGAGGCGACGCCCCCCCGGGGCGTATGCCCCCAAGATTGTCGGGTTTATTCGGGAATCCGAAAACTTTGCCCCAAGTTTTCCCAAATAAAAAATTAAAATTACTTGTTTTTCTAATAAAAATTTAAATTTGAATACAAAAATAAAAAATAATTTTAAACCCCAAAAAATACTAGGTTTAAATTTGTATTAAAATAAAAAATCCCGGGAATAAAAATACTCCCCCCTTTGGTTTGACTTTTATTTTTGGGACAAGTAGGAAAAAAAGGGTTTTTAAAGTAGAAAAGGGGCAGTAGGTACCCCCCAAAGTAACAAATATGAGGCCCCCCTTTTGGGGGGAAACCCCTGAAACTAGGGAGAAAACAAAACGGCACATGCACGGGTTTTTCGGCCACCTTAATGGGAAAAAGTTTTGGTTTCATGTTTTTAAAAGTTTCCCGGGAAAAACCGGGGCACACACATTTTCTGATCCCCAGTGTCCAGTTTATGTTGGGAAACTTGCCGAGTATGTGGGGACCCACTGGTGTGGATGAGGCAAACGAGCTGCAGACAAAATTTAAAACCAACCCAAACAAGCGACGACAGAGAAAAAGATAGAGAAAATTTAGAAAAAAGGGACTAAATCAAAAAAATTCGACCCGTAAGTCTAACACCCAGTGGTGGATAATTTTATTGGAACTTTTTTTTTCCCCAAAAAAAAACCATTAGAGAGCACTTAAAAAAAACATAGTTTGATAAAATGTTTCACAACATGGTTTCCCCAAAAGGGAAAAGGTCAGTCTCACCAATTTTTTTTGGGTTTTATGGGAAAAGGGGTTTATGAGACGGACGGGAAAAATGAAAAAGGTTTTTTGATAAAAATATATCGGACTTTAGTAAGGCATTTGGGACAAAGCCCCCAAAACGAGCGACTCTTAAAAAAAGGTAGGGTCAGGAAAGAGGGGAAAGGGTTTCTCATTGGATCAAAAGCTTGGTAAAAAAAAAGGAAACCCAAAGGGGTTACAAAAAAGGGTTTCCCCAAATCTGAACGGGAAATGGAAAAGGGGAGTTCCAAAAGGGTCTTTTTTGGGCCCATTACTTTTTTTGATTTATTTTCAACGATTTGGATAGGGGGGGTTTAGCGTGAATCAGAAGTTTGCTGAGATATAAGGTAGGTAGGATTATTGGATCACGGGTACCCAAAACCCCATATTGCGGGGAGATTTAGATAAACTTAACAAAGTGGGCGGGCAGATGGCAGAGGGAATTTTAATTTTGTTTAAATGTAGCTTTATAAAATTTTGGTAGAAAAAAATCCTAGAATAGATAAAACCATAAGAAATGTACGTGAAAAGATCAAAAGGTAAAAAAGATTTTGGGAAAGTTGGGGGGTGAGCCCAGACCTCCGACCTAGGAAACAATGTATTGAGGCCAGAAATGGCTAATAGGGGGTATTGGATTTCATTCCCGGGAAGTTTTAAAAGGGTAGAAGTGGGGGAAGTTTTTCAAAAGCTTTTTTGGGGGCTCTAGTCGGGGTTTCACCTGGGACTATGCAGTTCAGTTTTGGCTCCATTTTACAGGAGGGATTTTGGATAGTTTTGTTAGAAAAAGTGAGAGAAGGTAAACCAAAAAATGAAAAGGGGAAATGCGAAATTTTAGTTAGAGAGGAGTTTGAATTTAAATTAAAATTACATCACTCAGAGACCAGGGGAAAGGGGGCGACGATAAAAAGTTTTTAAGGGGAAAAAGGGGTTTTTTAAAAAAGGAGGGGGTGGGGAAAATTTTTTACGGCTTTTAACCCGGGGTTAGAACAAAAAAGGAAGGGGATCAAGTGGAAAAGCTTTGGGTTTTAAAGAAAGGAAATGGGGAAAAAAAACGGTTCACAAAAGGGTGGTGAATGAATGGAAAGGGGTTCAGTAGAAGGTTGTTATTTGTGACATTGGGGGGGGTTTTTTAAAGGGGGAGCGGGGATAGGTTCATGGAGGGGATGAAAGGTGGTTTTAGGGGGGTTTTAGGAAACGGGAAAACCTCCCCACGTGTAGGCCTGGGGCCCCTTTTGTAGCTAACTTATTTTTTTTTGTTCTTATGTAGAAACCGGATTAAAAGCGGGAAAAAAAGCGTAAAATTTAAAAAGGAAATGGGGAAAAAAAATGGTCACAAATAGGGTGGGGGGAATGAATGGAATGGTTAAGTAGACAGGTATTTAAAGTGCGGAGTCATTGGGGGAAGCTTTAAAGAGGGCCCTTGGATGGGTTCATGAATGGGGAGGGAAAGGTGGTTGTGGGTTAGGGTTAGGTAAACGGGAAAACCTACCACGTGTGGCCTCGGGGGCCTCTGTAGCTTCCTTTTTTTCTTATGTTCAAAGTAAAAATGGAGGGAAACGAAGGAGCGGGAAACTTTCCCATGCCGATTGACTTTTTACCAATAAATCCCGGGGTTTGAGACCCCATAGATGCTAACTAAAAGGGAAAAAAGGGAAAAAGGGTTGCCCGTAGGGAAAAACCCATAGCGGAAGCTTTGAAAATTTTGGAGCGAGCGGGATTTGGGAAAAGAAGAGGAAGCCCTTTGATCGGCCATTTCCGGGGGGGGAGGTAAAGGAAAAACGAGCCCAAATTTGGTGCCGGCAACAATCCAAAAATAAATCTCTAAGCACGTTTTTGTTTGTATTGTGCTTTTCACCCCCGGGGACTTTGATTTAAAATTATGGACACCCCCCAAAATCGTGACTTTTTTTTCTCTTTTTGTTTTTTGTCACATAATAAAAAAAGGGTTGCTGCAGAAAATTAAGCCCTCGTTTCCCCCCCCCCCTCATCCCCATGGTGCGGGTAGGGCCAAAACAAGTGTTTTTTACAACCCCCAATACCACACTCTGTTTCCAGTATGTCCATGACTTTCCCTCAGACAATTTGTGTCCCAACCCACTCCCAAACCCCCTTTTTTTTCCATTATGCCCAGGGAACTGCAGGGGAAAAAATTTGCCTGAAAAACTGCCCCAGATTGTCTGGGGACATTTGCTAGTTTCCGGTTTTGACATGTTTCCGTAATGCGTTTGAGCGTGTTTCGGGGAAAAATTTCCCTGGGGAAAAGTGGGGGCCGACCCTTTTAACAGTTTTTAAATCGGGCAATTTGCCAACAAATGTTTAAAAGTCTCCCTTTATGTAAGAAAAAGACAAAATTTTTTTTAAAACTAATGATATAAAACCACAGAAAATGATATTGGGGTTGAGCGGGGCATTTCTTATGATGAAAGGAAAACCCCTACCCCTTAATTTGTTATTCTTATAAAACAAATAATTAGGCTGTGTTGATCCCCCAACCCACCCCCCTTTCAGAAGAAAACTGTGCCAGCAAATTTATTTCATAGCAAAAACCTTTTCACAAAATGGCCCGCTGGTACTTACGCTGTTTTGACCAATACATAATCGGTGGTTCAAAGTATCCCGAAAATTTGGGTTATTTTATAAGGGGTTTATTTTAAACCCATATTATAAAGGGAAACCCATAAAGGGGTTTAACACCCAAAAGAAAAATTACAAAGATCATTATTTTTGGGTTAATTTTACCCAAAGCTTGGGTGTTTGCTCTCGAGGCGTGCACGATAAAGACAAAAGCCTTTGGGATTTAAAGGGTCCCCTGGCCCAAAACCAATGTATTTTGGAGGCCTTACTAGTTTAACCAGTACAGCCCCTTTCATGTTTTGCAGAAAATTTTTTAAAATCCCTTTGGTAGCCCCGTCCGGAAAAAAAAGGCGGGGTCACGTTAAGAATTTTTCGAGGGGGTTTGGGCATAGCCCCCCGGGTGTTAGGAATGCTCAACCCCGAGTTTTGTCGGGTTTTAAAATTTGGTAGTTTTTTTAAATAAAAAAAACCCAAACTATAAAAAGTCCCCCAAACCCCCCACCCATGACCCTCCCTTACTTTTACCCATAAATCCCCCTTCCTCTTACTCCATGTTTCTCCCTTCTTTTACTCCATGATCCCCCTTACTCTTACCCCATGATTTCCCTTACTTTTACCCCCATGATCCCCTTATTTCTTACTCCATGTTCCCCCTTACCTTACTCCATGTTTCCCCTACTTTTACTCCAAAAAACTCCTTTGTTTCTCCCTTTTTTTACCCCCAAATCCATTTCCTTATGGGTAGAGTGGGGTTTTGTAAGAACCTAATTAAAAATCCCCTAAAAAAATTTCTAACTAACATTTCATGAAAGTTTTTGGGTTTTTTTACCCCCCCCGCAAATTTTTTTAATTTCAAACTATTTTTTTCGATAGTTTTTTGAGTCCCATTTTAACAATTTTATATTTGTTTTTTTGGTTTTTTTCATTTATTTTTAAATTTTTTCTTTTGTCTGAAAAAAAAAAATTTGTCATCGTAAAAAAAAAAAATGGGAAAAGGGGATGAGGGGGTTTGCGGTTTTAAATTTTGAGGGTTTTTTTTTTTTTTTGACAAATATTTTTTGGCCAAAAAAATTTTGGGGTTTTTCAGATGGAAAAAATTTTTTTCCCCGGAAAAAACCCTTTAAAAGTCCTTTTTTTAAAAGGAGGGGGGTAGTGCAATGTAGTTGGGAGTTTAAAAACCAAAAACGATCGGTGGCTTTTTAAATATTTCCTTTAAAAGTTTCGTTCTATATGAGGAGTTTTTTTAAAACCCCCCCCAAAAGCAGACGGAAAGAAAAATAACACAAAGGGGGTTTGGGGGGGGGGAAAAGAAAAACCCCCCCCAAGGGGTTTAAAGGGTTTGTAAACAATCCAAGGTTAGGTTAGTTTAAAATAGCAGGGAGGTTTTGGGGGGGGCAAACCCCCCCAAAATTTTGTCAGCAGGAAATTTTTGGGCAATCGGAGTATTTGGTTTAAACGGGATATTTAACCCTTTTAAAATTTTCATCATCAAAAACCCTTTGGGCGCGCTGTTTTTAAAGAAAAAAATAAAAAAAAAAAAAAAAGGGAAACTACAAGAGGCCCGTAGACCTACACGGGTAGTTCTTGTTTAAAAAAGGTGGGGGGATTTCCCCAAAATTTTTGTCCGCCCAAATTTCCCCAAAATTGCGGAAGGGAAATTCAAATTTCCCGGGAAATTTGGGAATTGCAATGCCTGAAAAAAAAAGCGGGGAAATTTTGAAAAGCAGGGCCCCCCCAAAATTTTTTAAAACGTATCGCAATAACTTGCGGAATGGGTAAATTTGGTTCGGGAAATTTCGAATTCGGATACTGAAAAAAAAGCGGAAAAAAGCGGGTTGCGGAAAAGCCAAAAAAAAATTTAAACGGGAATTTCAAAATTTTGACGATCAACCCCCTTCAAAATGGGAAGTGCCCCCGTGAAAAAATTCCCACCAAATATGGTGGAGACGACACTGCCCCAAAATGCCAATGGGCCGTGTTTTGTCGTTTCCCCGACCCTTTGGATTTCGAAAAACCACCCAATTTAAAACTTGCGGGAAAAGTGTGTTATAATGCTTTGTGATATTGTTGCAAGTTTTGGAAAAAATTATTTTTCCCCGGGCCCCCACCAAGGGTTGTTGTGTTTTTGCGCAGAAACCAATCGTTTTTAATTGCGAAAAAAAAAAAAAAAAAGGGCTTCGTAACCCAAAACCCAAACAAGCATCGTTTCCCAAACACGCAAAATAAATATTTTAGCTAGTGTTTTCACAGTCACTCCTCCGTCAGTGCGTTCTGGGACGGGGTTTGGAGCGGTTTCGCCCCACTACGCTGGCCGGGGTGTTTATTTCGGGTTTATCCTTTTATATACTGTTGTTGTGTTTGTGAATACTAAGATTGCACAAATTAGACAAAAGACCCCTGGTTACTGGCAGTGGTTAGTGGTTTGTAACCCCTAACCAGTGTTTTTGTGGTAAATAAACGAGTTTATTAAATTATATATAGGATAAAAAAATAGGCTTTAAAAAACGGCTTTTTGTAAATAAACGGCATTTTTTCTTTGGGTTTTAAATTTTTTAATTTCAGTAATTTCAAATTTTTCTTTTATTTGCAGATTGTGGTCAATAATAGCGTTTAGTAAACCCCTAATTATATGAGCCCAATCAGCAAAATATAAGACAAAATTTTAAAATTTCTGAAATTATAAATTTTACAGAAGCAAAAAAGCCGTTATTTACTAATTTGCCGGTTTTTTAAGTCATTTTTGCTTCTGGGAAAAAGAGCAAATTTTAAAAAAGAAAGGACAAAATTTTTTTTCGCCAAACTCCCTGCCCGGGGTAGGGGTTTTGAGTGGGGGATACACTGGAATTTCTGATGTGTTAGAAGTGGGGTTTTGGGCAGAAAGTGACTTTGGGGCTCAGGTGATCTCCCAGAAATCAGCCCCCCGCCAGAGCACTGGCGTGGGGAGCCGCCCGGGCCAGGGAAAAAGGTGGAGAGAAGCTTCCAGCCCAATTTGAGCACTTGGACAAGTAAGTTATTTCCCTTTTAGAGAAATTTTGTAAATTTAATTTGGTTTAATTTATAGTTTCCCCCCAACCAAAAGATTTTCTGATGCGTTATGTTTTTTGGGGGTTTTTTTTTTTGTGTTTTGAATTTAATCTGCTAACTGTTTCTGTCGCATTTTTTTTTTTTTTTTTTTTTTTTTTTGGTTGTAGATAAAAAGGGTTTGTTTTTGGGTTTTTTTGTTTTTTTGTTGGTAAAGGTTAGGTTAGGGTTTGGTATAGTTTGGTTAAATTTGGGGGGGTTGGTTAGGTTAGGTTTGGTTAGGTTAGGTATAGGTTTAAAGGGGTTTGGTTTTGGTTTAGGTTTTTTTTTTTTTTTTCATTTTTTCAAAAAAAAAAAAAAAAAAAAAAAAAACGACAGAAAAAAAGGGTTTTGCATATTTATTCAAAACACATAAAAACACACCCCGAAAAAAAATTTAAAGGGGCACAGAAAATTCCCTTTTGGGTTGGGGTGAAATATAAATTTACCGTTTTGTTTTAATTGTAGGGGTCAAAAATTTGTTTCGGAATTGCGGAATTGCGAATTTCGAAAAGGGCCCATCGAAAAAAATTGCGGAATTGCGATTGGGGGACTGTTTCAGGTTTGGAAATTTCGGAATTGCGATTGCGGGGGAAATTTGGGAAAAAAAAATTTCCCAGCCCACCTCTGCTTGTACTTAACTAACTCTACCCACATCCCCTTTCCATTTTATAACAATTTTATTCCAATTTTAAAATTTTCCATCAGAAAAAGCACCCAAAAGGGACCTTTTGGGGGCCCCAAGGGTCTTTTTGGGGGCCATTACTAATTTTATTTACATCAACGACTTAGATAGTGGTATTAGCAAATTTGCTTTATTAACTAAAGGTAGGTAGGATTATTAGATCACAGTCTGTGTAAACATATTGAAAAGGGGACTTTGATTTAAAATTAAAGAGTGGGTAGTTAGGTGGGAGATGGAATTTTTATTAATAAAGGGGACTAGCTTAAAATTTAAAGTTTGGGGGAAAAAAATAATAATGGTAATAGGACTGGTTTCACAGAAAGCAAGTTTTCAAAAGAAAAGACAGGTGAGAAGGATCTGGGGGGGGGGTAAGCTCAGACCTTTGTCCTAGGAATTAATGTATTTAGGCTAGAAAAATTGGGCCCAAAAGGGTGTTAAGATTTATTACCCGGAAATGTTTAAAAATAGAAAGGCCCGAGGTTATTTTAAAGCTTTAATTTTGGGTCGAGTAAAATCACCTAGAAAAAGGGGGTACAAATTTTGGGGGGCCCCATATACAAGATTTGGGATTGTTAGAATCCCGGCAACAAGGAGACGAAAAAATGGGAAGGATGCATTTAAATAGTTATGAGAGGAGATGAAGGTTTTTAAATTTTTCATCATTTTAGAGGCGTAGAAATAAGGGGCCCATCGATAGAAGTTTTTATTTTGGGTTTAAAAAGATACAAAAAAGGAGAGTAGGGAAAAGTTTAATTGGCTAGTAATCAGGGTAGAACAAGAAGTAACCGATTTTAAACTGGAAAAACCTTTGATTTTAAAAAAAAAAATAGGAAAAAAATGTTCCAAATAGGGGGGTAAATGATTGGAAAAGGTTCATCGTCAGGTTTGGGCCCGTGCGGATTTTGTAGGGGCTTTTAAAGGGGGGCTGGATAAATTTATGGATGGGGGGTGAAAGGTGGATGAGGTAGTGTTAAATAAAAAGGAAAAATCCCCTGGGTAGGGCCATGGCCTCTTTTAGCTCCTATTTTCTAATGTTTTAAAAAATTTTGGCCCCGGAAAAAATAGGGGTTTTTCGAAAAAGGCAGTGGGCCTTTATCAGGGTGGGCGTCATTCGCGAAAGGACTCATATTTGGGCCCAGGGACGTTACCCTTGAGCGTTTAGTGGCGGCCCTTTTGGGCGCCCTGACAAAAGGGAAAAAAAAAAAAGGGGGGGCCGTGCGGCAACCCCAAAGGGGAGTGGGGGGAAAGAGGCGTTTGAGGGGGAAAACGCGGCCGCTGCCCGGAGAGGCAGTTTGCCGACGGAAGGGAAACACGGGGCCATTTGGGGTGAGTGGACGACTCCTTGGGGCCCCTACCCTTTTAGGGGATTTAGGGAAATTTTTCCCAGGATTGTCCAACCCGGGGTCCTTTAAAGGTTTGAGGGAAAATCTAAGACGCTCCCAAGAAAGGGTAGGTTAGGACGAAAAAGCTGAGCACTAAAATTTTGCAAAAGGCCCAATTTGGGTTTAATGAAATATCATACTAAGAGTCATCAGAAAGGGGTTAAAAAAATCGAAAAACAAAAGATTTAAAATTTCTATGATAATTGAGAAAAGGGCTACAACGAAGAATCATCTAAAGGATAATTTTACCAAAATAAAGCAACGTTCCCTTGAAAAAAACACAAAAAAATTACATGGTCTTTGCCCCTATCGACGAGGGAAAAATAATTTTTCAGGATGAGACTTTTTCCTTTTTCCCGGCTGCTCTTTTAAACAAGGAAAAAAAATCCTATGTCCTGCAGGGGAATTTTCCCTGCCGAGTTTATCGGGGAAGAGCAAGGTAGAGCCTGACAGGCCATCGCCAACCCCATGATTGGGCCCCCTTCCCTAGCGAGAGATACGGCAAGGACTTTCCGGTTTATAAATTTTAAAGAGGACTTCGCGGCGTTTTTCGAGACACCGGGCTATTTTTTTGGCCCCCAAAAAGGTGCTTTTTCTAATGGAGAAGGGTTTTTTTTGCGCAAACCAAAAAAAAAAAAGATTAAAAAAAAAAAGATAAATTTTTGGGTTTAAAGGTTTGGTACGTTTTTATTAAAAAACCATTTTAAAAAAATAGGTTAGGGTTTATTGAAAACCCACCCAAAAATTTGGGTTTGGGTTTCATTAAAAACCCTTTACAGTTTGGGTTTGGGGTTTTTAATTAAAAACCCATAAGGTTTGGGTTAAGTTTCATTTTTTTCCCTTATCTTTTTTTTGCGCAAAAAATAAAACTACTCCATTAGAGCAAGCAAACCCATTGGGAGGCCCAAGAAAAAAAATCCCGGGCCCCCTTTAAAACGACCGGGGAAACTTTAGCATTTTTAAGGAGATGTTTTATTTTGCGCAAAAACCCCCAGTTTAAAAAAAAAAAAAAAACATCACCGAATGTTATGGTACTGTTTCCATTAAAAACCTATCTCCATTTAGAAAAAGGGACAAAAACTTTGGGGGGAAAAAAATTTTCAGTGTCTTTTAGGTTTTAATGAAACCTATAGGTGGGATTTTAAATTTTTGGGTTTAAAGGGTTTGGGGTAAAATCTTAAAAAACAAAGGATTTCCCTCTATTTTTTTCTTTTATAAACCAAAAAGCTTGGGGACATGGTGGGAAACCGGGGGGGGTTTTTTGGGGTGGGGGGCACACACATAAGGGAAAATGGCCCCCCAAAAAAAATCCCTAACTAAGGGATGTTCATTTTTCGCGGAAATTTGCGGATTTCCCAGATTTTATTGCCAAGCCCGGTTTAAATTTTTGTGAAAAGTGGGAGATTCGGGGTTTTAAAATTTTTGGGGGGGGGGGGGTACATTTGTGGCTAGCCCACCCCCCCCAACCTGACCCTGGCCATGATCCAGCCCCAGACCCCTTTAAAAAAAAATTTTTTTGGGTGCCAAATTTGGGGAAATTAATTTTGTTTGGAAATAAAAAGACAAAAAATTTAGGGCCCCAAAGGGAAATTTTTATAGTGGACCTTCCCCAGAAGCTCTTCAGAGCATGAAATTTACAAAAAGTCCCGAAAACCCCCCGTGGGAGGGTTTACCCCGCCCACGCTCGGGTAGCCTCGCTGCGCTCGGATTGGGGGTTGGCGCCCTATTATTTATTTCAGAGGGTTTTTTTTTTTTCTTGTTGGGCATCCATGTAAAGGGAATCCCTAGTTTATGATTTTTTCGGGGAAATATTTCCCCGATTTAAATCCCGAAGGGGGATTTCCCATTTTTTGGGTTTTTTATGGGGAAACCAATTTCCCTTTTTGAGTGTGCTCCTTTTGTGGGGAAGCAACATATAAGGGGAAATATTTCCCGAAAAAAGTTCATGAACAAAACCCCAAAAAAATTTCCTTGTTTTAAGGATTTTTTTGTGGGGGGTTTTTCCCTGGTGTCCTTTATTTTTTTGGGTGCCCCCCCCCACCCCCAAAAAAACCCAGGGTTTCCACCCGGGCCCCCAAACTTTTGGTATAAGAAGAAGATAGGAGGTTGAGCCTTTATTCTAAAGATGACAAACTCTACAGACCTAACCTAGCACCCCTCTTCGAGCCCCTTGTGCTGTGCACTAACCTAACCTAACCTAACCTACCCTGCCCTAACCTAACCTAAAGGCCGTGTCACACGGACACTTTTTCCGGCATCTTTTGGTATTTTGCTACCAAAAGATGTCCGTAGTGGTGGCAAAAATATGCGCGTTCATCACACGGCATTACGGCTACGAGCATCTTCTACTGGTATCTTCCGGGACACGCAACCAAAACTAAATAATATAACATTATGGATCGCTGAAATTTAATATCGGCCATGTAGGCAAAGTAAGGATCGGCACTCATTAAAATATAAACAGATGTCTTAAAGACAGTAAGTTAATACGTAGAGGCCAACATTTGTGTCAGCTTAGCGTGGAGACCTTGTTTTTAAGATTTTCCAGGTTAGGTTTGGTTTCATTAAAACCTAAAAGGTTAGGTTAGGTTTCATTAAAACCTATAAGACCCTGACTAATTTCTCCCGACCAAGTTTAAGTGCTTTTTCTGATGGAGATACAGTGTTTTAATGGAAACGGTACCATAGAATTCGGTGATGATTTTTTTTTTTTTAAACTTTGGGTCTGCGCAAAATAAAACTATCTCCATTAGAAAATGCACCTATTGAAGACCAGGATAAAATAGTCGGTGTCTCTGAAAACGACCGCGAAGTCCTCGTCCATTATTACCAAATTGCTGAGTTAGGTTACGTTTAGTTTAGGTTAGGTTAGATTTAGGTTATGTTAAGCTTAGGGTAGATTTGGATTAGGTTATGCTGAGTTATTTAGGTAAAAAAAAACTTATTTGATGGTGCGCGATTGATTGTCCGGGTGGTTGGCGCCGCCAACTCCTACGGAATATTTACCGTTTGGTTTAGGTCATCCTCGAGCCTGACAATTCTAACCTGTTTCATAGTATAGATTTCTTCTTTCTGAGTCTTTTAAACCCAATTTCCCATGGCGCAATTGAATAATAATGCTGATACATATACTACCTAGAATCTAGTTCTTTCAACCAAAAACTGTTAAGTTAGGTTAAATCAGATTATGTTCGGTTAGGTGAGAGGTGGGGTTTGGTTTATTAACAGATGATATCAAGAACAAATAAGAAAATTATCAAGACTACAGCAGTGGGAAGAGAAATAGAGTTATATGGATATTGTTCCATGGCTTAATAAGTCACGACTTATTCAATTTTTCAAAAATTTATTTCTAGTGAGCCTACTCTAAATTGCTTTTATTCTCAACATGATACCATTCTTCATCAACAGTTTGGTGGAGGATGCACTTCAATCTATATCACGATACATGATATCAAGGCAGGAGGAACATGACCATCTCAAAGAGTGAATAATAACACACTCGTGTAGGGTTCTTGAGTCGTGCACTGATCGCCGTATTTTTTTCAGTGTTGCTTGATATTACATCTCGCACTAGTCTGTCACATATATAATCCCTTCTTGTCCAGCGGTTAATCGCTTTGAATTTAGTTTCTGTATCACACGTTCCGCCAGTACATCTCTCCTGTTTGTGGTGCCAATGTGTTTTGTGGGTTTGTTGCTTGCCCACTTTTATTTGGAATGAATATTAATGGTTAAAGATTTTTTTCATTGATACAACTGATTAGAATTGGAAATTTTGTCTTATGACTTCCACTATTTATTATAGTACGAACCACTTCCCTCTTTCTTCGCTGCGGAGAGTACTGACATGGGAAATGAACTTAAGGGGAAGAGGTAGGAGTGAAGGTTAAAGGGGGAAGGGGAGGAGTTAAAGGAGTAAAGGGGGAATGGCTCCGACCAGCTCAGGCAAGTATTCCTAATTGTTTTTACGTTACGTCCCTGATCACGTTTTGATATACATGGAGAATTAATGTTTAGTCGTGGGGAATATTTAGTGTATACCGAGTTGAGGCTGAAACCCTCTTTTGGAAGAACGTGGGGAAAAGTAATTTTTCCATAACCACGCGGGAATAATCACCTGGGGGTTTTTATTGCAATAACACAAGAACTATATTGAAAACATCATCCTATTTTATTCACCATGAAACACCATTTCTCTGTTTTGAGATCTTAAAACACATATATAAACTCTATCCTGGAACGGGCAAGCTCTCCGGAGCATAACTCCCTCACTGAATCATTCTTAGAACTACCACCTATGTCCGATCAACTGAGCCACTATAGGTATACATGGAATATATATAATATGGAAAAAAATGTGAGAGTAATGGGTTGTGTGGGGTTTCACTGTAACCTGGTGGCCCCTGGTTTCTTGAAAGGAGTGGAGAAGACCGACTCCTTGTAAAACACTTAATAAGGAATGGGCGCAGATGCCCCCTAAATGCGTTTAGTGGAACTGAACAACTGTTACCTATAATAGAATATAGATAGAATATCATAACAAGAAGGGGGAGGGGGGGGGGGAAAATAGAGCGAGTTTACTGAGGTCTTAACCTGGAAAAGGAAGCGGAGAGACACTGGCTTCCTCGGGGTTACTAATGCGATGTTTGGGCCTTAGTAAGCGGGAAAAAGGGGAATGTTTCGGACCTATGAAACGGCCTCCTCCTGAAGGGAAATTTAATCAGAAAAACTCGAATGACTAATTAACTAATGAAACAGTATACCTATGAACATGTCCTGCCTATAAATACAGTTTTTTTTAAACTTTGATATAGAAGAATTTTTAATATTTTTACTCTAATATCCAGGGAAAAGATATCTCCCTTCGTGGGTAGCCCTTCGAACATGTTGTTTTTTCAGCGCGACGAGGTATGTACGACGGGAATAAATTTGGTCCCCCGACTTCTCCAATTTAGCGAATACCCACGACTAACCCACTCATGTAAATGAACGTGATGTATTTTCACTATGGTGACCAAGTCAAATTTTTGAAGGGACATTTTAATAATCAAAGAGTGTTCCCTTGATCTGATAGAAGAATTGAGGGGAGGAATGAAAAAGTTTTGAAATCTACTATGTTCATCGATGATCGCGAACTAATTGTCACCCACACATGTTTGGACTCGACCCGAGTGTCTTGGGGGGGGGAGGGAAAGTGAAGGGAAGGGAGGGAAGATAGAAGGTGCGAATAGAAAAGAAGAAAGAATGGGAAGGTAAATATGGGCGAACAAAAAGTTTGATTGACTTTTATAATAATACGATAATCTTGTGCCCCCCGAAGCGGGGTTCCTAGGTGGGCCCAAACTGGGCCCCCCCGAAACAGTGTAATGGAGAATTGAAATCTTTTTATCCTTCTTACAGCAACCTTTCCGGGAATTGTCTGATAGAATCCCCATCCTATCTCTTCCCGAATTTACCGTGCCCATTACACTGGTCACGAAAAAGTTTCTCAGGAGTGGGGTGGCGCACTCCATGTTTTACGTTTTAGACAAGTCTGAGACGCCCGCCCCCCGGGGGAGATGCTGAGAATGCCATAGAGGTAAAGGGCGAAAAAGAGCGCCTTCCCTCTTCAGGCTCTTTTGTAACGGCCCCGCTAAAGGCAAAAAAAACCGACTCAAGCCTATGTCCTCCCGATTTTCAAGCGCCTTTTTTTGCCCTGCCTTACACCTCCAAGCCCTATTGCGTGGCGTGGTCCAGAAAATCCTACTAGACAATCACGGTTTGCCCTATCTGAGCGCTGGCTTAGGCTCCTTCGACCCAATCACAAGGCCCTGAAAACACTTCCTCCTGTTGAAAACTGAAATTTTGGTCCCTCCCTCCATCACGAACACTTTTATGGCAAGATGCAACCGCTTCCTCCCCCCGCAAAAAAAAGCTGTTGCCATCACAAAGTTTTTTGGACTTCACGCAGGTTTTGGACACTATTTATTTTGCATTGGGGACGTGCCCATACCACCATGGATAATACGTTTTTAAGGTATGCTGAATTCCCGGGGAACGTTGGAGTGAAAATTTTCATTGCAAGCAAATTCCAGAATAAGGAGAGATGAATAAAAAAGGTAAAAAAAAAAAGTTTTTATTACACGATTTTTCATTTTGCTCTCATTATCTTATTATAGGTACAGTTTACTGCAATGTTTATACATTCATGATATGTACTAACGTCTCGTGAAGATGATGGTATGTTCAGCTGTCCTAAATATCATCTGGTAGTATGATAATACCGTATAATAGTACAACATTTTAGTGCGGGCGGAGCACCTGCCGCCCGCCGCCCGCCGCCCGCCGCCCGCCGCCCGCCCCTAACCAACACACAACACAACATTTCTTATCACCAGCATTTAACACCCTATAGTGTCGCATTTAGTCTTCCACGATCGATTCATACACACCTTGCAACACTATTATTACGTAAACACCAATTGTTACGTTGTAGCAACTGAAACAAGGCTGCATTTGCCTTCTAAACAGAAGATGAATGTCTGGCAGAGGCCAACAGCAGCTCACTAAGGCATGGTCAGACCATGCCTTAGTTTTCAGCGCCTTTAGCGGTGCCACTAAGGCGGCATTCTCGACTGAGCATAGCGTAGGGAGGGCGTTTTGCCTTACCACAGGCGCCCTAGTGGATAGGGCGCCCTAGCTCGCTCTCAGCATCTGGCCCCTGCTCGCTAGGACACCTCACACCCAGCCCTAGCCAAACATCGAAATTAGGACGAGTCTTAGCGATTTAGGACGCGTTAAAAATTATTTAGGACGCCGGCCGCCATTTTTAAGACTCGAGCGAGTCTAAGACAAATCCTAAATCTTTATAAGTATGGGCCCTGGCCCGTAGGGAGGCACGTGGGGACTTCCTGGGAGAGGAATTGCCCCTGTGACACTGTGTTGTGCCTGTGGTGGCACTGTGGTGTGCCTGTGGTGGTACTGTGTTGTGACTGTTGTGGCACTGTGTCGTACCTGTGGTGGCACTGTGGTGTGTCTGTGGTGGTACTGTGTTGTGCCTGTGGTGGCACTGTGTTGCACCTGTGGTGGTGCTGTGTTGTGACTGTGGTGGCACTGTGTTGTGCCTGTGGTGGTACTGTGTTGTGACTGGTAGCGTCTCCCTACGACGGCCGCATAGGTCGGGGGTTGTGACGTGTGTTGTAGTGTCTAGGAGTTGTAGATTTGTAGTGATATCTAGTACAGGAAATAAGGGCGGGCGCAGGTGTTATTCCTGACCTGCCTGTGTTTAGTGAGTGAACTTGAAACTTGTATTGTGAGTTACTTCAATATAACACCGTAAAAGGACCCCCTGTGTTTGCCTAAGCCCTTCCCCCCTGAGTGTGTGAACAGCCAGAGAAGGGGAAAACAGCCTGGTAAGTCCTCAGTTCCTAGCACGAGCCCGGTAACTTGTTACGCGTCCCCTCTGTCTTAAGCATCTGCCTGCTTCCCTGCTCTCAAGAGAGCAACCCGGAGCAGCTGTAGGAACCTAGCTGAGGACAGCAAAAAGGGCTGTTCGTTTCGTATTATTGCGATAGTGAGCTTTCAAAAGTCCTAGGATTCTTAACTACATAATCGTGTACATTTTTTCATTCTGAGTATTTTGAGCCCCATTTCCCATGTCGCAATTGAATATTAATGGCGTTACATGCAGTGGCGTACTATGCCCCCCCCCCCTGTGCAAAGAAAAATATATATATATAATATTATTATATATATATATATATATATATATATATATATATATGTATATGCATATGTATATATGTAAAAAAAATGAAAAAAAAATTAATGTAATTTATATATATATATATATATATATATATATATATATATATATTTATTTATATTTTTTTTATCTATATCTATCTATCTATCTATATATATATATATATATATATATATATAGATAGATAGATAGATAGATATAGATAAAATAAAAAATAAATATATATATATAAATATATATATATATATATAATATATATATATATTATATATATATATATATATATATATATATATATAATATATATATATATATATATATATATATATATATATATATATATATATATATATATATATATATATATATATATATATATATATATATATATATTATATATATATATATATATATTTATTTATTTTATTTTATTCTATATTTATATTTATTTTTATATTAGATTTTATATATATATGATTTTTTTTTTGTTTTTTATATTCTTTTTTTTATTTATTTTTATTTAGATTTTTTTTTTTGAATTTTTATATATATGATTTTTTATATTTTTTTTTTTTTTTTTTATATATATTTTTTTTATTTGAATTTTAATATATTGATTTTTTTATTTTTTTATTTTTAATATATATTATTATATTTTTTTAATATTTAATTTTTAATATTATGATTTTTATATTTTTAATTTTTTTATTTCAATTATTATATATATATATATATATATATATATATTATATATATATATATATATATTATATATATATATATATATATATATATATATATATATATATATATATATATATATATATATATATCAAACTAAATCTGATCTGAAACACACCTTGTCATGGCTTGATTTTAATTGTCTTTTTAATAGATTAGTACGTAGTAATGACTAAATTCAAAACAGCTAAAGTTTGTCATAGGAAAAAACTATGCTCTCTAGGCATTCCTCTGGAACACTCTGTCAATAAGGATAAAGTCGTAATTAATCTTTCTAATCGTTCGTTAACTCCTGCTGAAAAAATTTTACTTTCACTCGGCTTACCTTATGCCTTACCAAAATGTATTATTAACTATGTCAATCATTACTTTACATTTGAGAAACTTATTAATACACGTAAATATAAAGCTAAAAAAAACACTTATTACGGAGTGGGATAACTTAGTCCAAGGCATCTCTACTATTGCACATTCATCATATCGCGAATTTAATGAATTCAAACATTCGTTCCCAAAACTCCCACAAACTCAGTTTGATGCCTTAAATGACCTTAAATCTGATGATACTATCTTAATCACTAGACCCGATAAAGGACGCGGAACAGTAATTTTAGATAAAACTGAGTATATTAACAAAGCTGAATCCATCCTTGGTGATAAAACTAAATTTAAAGTCCTCGCTGACAATACATTTTCTTTCATCACTAAAATGGAGGACAGACTTATCTGTCACCTTAGAGCATTACTTAAACTAAAAGTTATTACTAAAGACGTTTTCAATTATATATTTCCTAGTGGCTCCTCTCCTGGCGTCCTCTATGGATTACCAAAAACTCATAAAATAGGTAACCCCTTACGTCCTATTCTTAGTACTATAGGCACCTTTAACTATAACCTAGCTAAATACTTTGTCCCGATAATTGACCCGCTAACTAGTAATGAACACACAATTAAGAACTCTTGAATTTGCACATGAATTAAAAACAATTAACATGAACAATGCAGTAATGGCTAGTTTTGACATCCAATCACTATTTACAAATATTCCATTAGATGAGACTATTGAAATAATCACTAATAATTTATTTCATAATGCTACCATTTTTCTTAACTACACAAAGAAACAATTCTCTGATTTATTAACTTTAGCTATAAAAGACTCTCCATTCATATTTAACAAAAAACTTTATTTCCAAACTGATGGTGTTTCCATGGAGTCATGTCTAGGTCCTTCATTTGCTAATGCCTTTTTATGTCATCATGAACAAATGTGGCTGTCTGACTGTCCGAAGCTTTTTAAACCTTTTTATTATAAACGATATGTAGACGACACTTTTTTACTCTTTAAAAATACCGAACATATTCCCTTATTTCTGAACTACCTTAACTCTAAGCACCCAAACATTAAGTTCACATATGAAGTTGAAAACCAATTATCACTACCATTTTTGGATATCCTAGTTACCCGTAAAAATAATTATCTTACCACCTCAGTCTATAGAAAACCTACTTTCACTGGCTTAGGAACTCAATATGTTTCATTCATCCCTAACCTTTTTAAAATCAATACTATTAAGACCTTACTACACAGATACTATAGTTTCTCTTCCAATTGGTTTGCCTTCGATAATGAAATCAAATTCCTTACTAATTTTTTCCAAAATAATGGCTACCCCCTCAAATTGATTGAAACAACTATCTCCAAATTCCTAAATGAAAAATTCAACCCCAAGTCGAACCAACCCGAACCTACATTAGACACACATTATATTAAACTTCCATTTTACGGCCATCTCAGTTGCACCTTTCGCAAAACACTCAATGATCTACTTAAGTTACACCTTCCTAACTCAAAATCTTAATTTATTTTTACTAATCCATTTACCTTAAGAACACATTTCAAATATAAAGACTCTATACCTAAAGCTCTTATCTCTAACATAATTTACGAATTCAAATGTTCTAGTTGTAACGCTAGATACATCGGCGAGACAACAAGGAAATTAACCCTTGGGCTTTCTGAGCATAAAGGTGTTTCTGCACGTACTGGTCGACCCATCTCTTCACCTTCGCAATCTGCAATCCGCTCACACTCACATGATTTAGATCACCCTTTTTCTATGAATGACTTTAGTATCCTATCCAAGGCAAACTACCCTAGTGACACTAAATTATTAGAATCCATACACATCAAGCACTTGTCCCCTGATCTTAATAACCAAGTCACTTCATACCAATTATATATACTCAAATGATTATCACACTGTTTCGATTGTCCGACTCGTTTCGATCGCCACACACGAGCTGAAATGCTACCTGTAAACTATTATTCATTCAGTCCTCTGCCAACCCAGACAACATACACACCAAGGTCTGTTAAGTATAAATTGTATTTTTATTTTTTAGATAATATAGGATTATTTTATAGTTTTAAAAAATTATTTTAGATGTTCCCTTTTTAGCAGTATAGTATATTAATTCTTTAAACTATTTTAGCCTGATGATACCAAGTGTCTTTTGGCGAAACGTTGCACGCGCATAAACAGCCCTAAGAATGACGAGTGTCTTTGTCACCCTGAAATGTCAAAATATATATATATATATATATATATATATTTTTTTTTTTTTTGCCCCCCCCCCCTTTTAAATTTTCTAGATACGCCACTGGTTACATATACTACCGAAGATCTACCGTTAGCTATTTCAGCTAGAAACGGTTGAGTTAGGTTAAATCAGGTTAGGTTAGGTTAGGGTAGAGGTGAGGTGAGGTTTGGTTTACTAACAAACAAGTGCTTGTGGGCCCTTCGGACCCATGTATTGATGTTTGTAGTAGTAGTATAAAATTATATTAGACAACAATGTGAGTGGAAACTCCAATCGTGTTGTTGCTGTCGTTCGTCACTGGTCAAAGTGCCTCGGGGTATACCATGTTCCGTGTGCTTCCACGGGGCGCCAACACTTCGACGGCATCAGCACAGCCAGCCCTTGACAGGGTGACGTAGAGTTAGCCGTGCGTGGAGTATATTAGAATATCAATCCCAAGCACACGCACACACACACATACACACTCACACATGCACACACACACACACACGCACTCACGCACGCACGCACGCACACATGCATGCACACACACACAAGAGGTCATGAGAAGAAATTGAAAAGGACAACATGCAAGAGGGATATAAAAAAATACAGCTTCCCGTATAGAAGCATAGAAGCCTGGAACAACCTTGATGCAAAAGTGATTAATGCAAGAAGTATTCAGGACTTCAAAGACAAACTGGATAATAATAGATTTGGAGACGGGACAGTACGAGCATAGCTCTTTTCCTGTATGTTATAACTAGGTAAATACAACTAGGTAAATACACACACATGCATGCATGCACACGCACACGCACACACACACACACACACACACACACACACACACACACACACACACACACACACACACACACACACACACACACACACACACACACACACAAATATTGTGCCAATTCACAAAGGAGGTGACAAAGAAGAACCACTAAATTACAGGCCAGTATCATTAACAAGTGTAGTGGCAAAAATGTGTGAAAATATTGTGAAGGACAGATGGTTGAAATATTTGGAAGAGACAAACACACTCGCAGGTGTCCAGTTTGGATTTAGAGGAGGAATGTCATGTACAACGAATTTATTAAGCTTTTACTCGAGAGTGATCGATGTGACACAGGAAAGAGAGGGGTGGGTCGATTGCATATACTTGGACCTAAAGAAGGCATTTGACAAGGTACCTCATAAGAGACTGCTCTGGAAGCTAGAACATGTAGGAGGATTGAAGGGTGGTTTGCTGAAGTGGATGTAAGACTTTTTGAGCAACAGAGAGATGAGAACAGTAATAAAAGATCAGAAGTCAGAATGGTGCAGTGTGATAAGTGGAGCTCCTCAAGGATCAGTATTGGCCCCAGTGATGTTCTTGGTGTATGTAAATGATATGACAGAAGGAGTAAATAGTTATATGAGTTTATTCGCTGATGATGCTAAATTACTAAGAAAAGTAGAAAGTAAAGAGGACTGTGAGGAGTTACAAAAGGATCTAGATAAGATTTTCAGATGGAGTCAACTATGGGAAATGGAGTTTAATGCTAAAAAGTGTAAAGTGATGGAAGTGGGCAGAAGCAAAAAGAGACAGAGAGGAAAGTATTCGATGGGAAATGAATGGATAATCAAAAAGAGGTCGAAAAAGGCCTGGGAGTATGGATTACGGACAATTTGTCACCAGAGAAGCATATAAACAAGATCACAGGAGATACATATCAGTTGCTGAGGAATATAAGAATGGCATTCAAATATCTGGATGAAGAGATGATTAAGAAATTGATAACATCTTTGATTCGACCAAGGTTGGAATATGCGGCAGTGATATGGTCACCACATAAAAAGAAAGATATAAGGAAGATTGAGAGAATACAAAGAGCGCAGCCACAAAAATGGCTCCAAGCCTGAGAGATTTACCATATGACGAAAGACTTTCAAGACTAAAGCTCCCAACTCTTGAGAAAAGAAGAGCAAGGGGAGATTTTATAGTAGTGTATAGAGCATCAATGGGTCTGGGAAAAATTGATAGAGAAGATCTGTTTGTGTGGGACGATAGAAGTGCATGAGGTCATGAGAAGAAATTGAAAAGGACAACATGCAAGAGGGACATAAAAAAATACAGCTTCCCGTATAGAAGCATAGAAGCCTGGAACAGCCTTGATGCAAAAGTGATTAATGCAAGAAGTATTCAGGACTTCAAAGGCAAACTGGATAATAGTAGATTTGGAGACGGGACAGTACGAGCATAGCTCTTTTCCTGTATGTTACAACTAGGTAAATACAACTAGGTAAATACACACTCACACGCACACAAACGTTAAGTCTATAAGTCTACTGAGTTTGTGGAATGCGGCAAGACGGTACCGCAGAGTTTTTCATGTAATCTAATACTCCTAAAAGTGTTTTTAGCCCAAAACCCCCCTTCAAATTTATTCAATCGACATGGGACCAAGCCGCTAACCACCTACGATTTAATTGTGATTTTTTTAGCCTACTCTCATCAAAATTTTATTTACAGTTTCGGCTACCCAAAACAGACACACACACACACACACACACACACACACACACACAGACAGACAGACAGACAGACACACGGCTACTCCTATAGTATATTAGACAAATGCTTGTGAGCCCTTCGGACCCATGTATTGATGTTTGTAGTAGTAGTATATATTAGACAGCAATGTGAGTGCAAACTCCAATCGTGTTGTAGCTGTCGTTGGTCACTGGTCAAAGTGCCTCGGGCTAGACCACGTTCCCTGTGATTCCATGGGGCGCCAACACTTCGACGGCATCAGCACAGCCAACCCTTGACAGGCTGCCATAGAGTTGGCCGTGCGTGGAGTATATTAGAAAATCGACCCCAAGTACACACACACACGCACACGCACGCACGCACGCACGCACGCACGCACGCACGCACGCACGCACGCACGCACGCACGCACGCACGCACGCACGCACGCACGCACGCACACACACATGCATGCATGCACACACGCACACACACACACACACACACACACACACACACACACACACACACACACACACACACACACACACACACTGGCACACTGGCTTCGGCCAACACTAAACACTAAGGATGAATGATAAAAATGTTGATATGGAGACGAAGCCATACGAGCGTTGCTCTGGCCCTGTAAAAATACAACTAGATGAATACAACTAGATGAATACACGCACACAAACGGTAAGGCCATGAGTCTACGGAGTTAGTGAAATGCGGCAAAGTGTTACCACAGAGTTTCTAATACATCTAAAAGGGTTTTTAGCCCAAAACCCCCCTTCAAAATTATTCAATCGACATGGGATTAAGCCGCTTACCCCTTCCGATTTATTTGCAATTTTTTTAGCCTATTCTCATCAAAGTTAAATTTACATTTTCGGCTACCCAAAATAGACAGACAGACAGACAGACAGACACACGGCTACTCCTATAGTATATTAGATATTAGACAACAATGTGAGTGCAAACTCCAACCATGTTGTTGCTGTCGTTGGTCACTGGTCAAAGTGCCTCGGGGTAGACCATGTACCACCGTAGCCTGCCTCACCCCAGCCCCACGCCTGCCTCACCCCAGCCCCACGCCTGCCTCACCCCAGCCCCACGCCTGTCTCACCCCAGCCCCACGCCTGCCTTACCCCAGCCCCACGCCTGTCTCACCCCAGCCCCACGCCTGCCTCACCCCAGCCCCACGCCTGCCTTACCACAGCCCCACGCCTGTCTCACCCCAGCCCCACGCCTGCCTCACCCCAGCTACACGCCTGCCTCACCCCAGCCCCACACATACCTCACCCCAGCCCCACGCCTGTCTCACCCCAGCCCCACGCCTGCCTCACTCAAGCCCCACGCCTATCTCACCCCAGCCCCACGCCTGCCTCACCCCAGTCCCACGCCTGCCTCACCCTAGCCCCACGCCTGCCTCACGCCAGCCCCACGCCTGCTTCACCCCAGCCCCACGCCTGCTTCACCCCAGCCCCACGCCTGTCCTGCAAGCACACACACACACACACACACACACACACACACACACACACACACACACACACACACACACACACACACACACACACGCATGCACACACACATGCACACACACACATACATGCATGCACACACAAACACACACACACACACACACACACACACAACACACACTCACACACGCACACACAGTCCATGAGTCTACGGAATTAGGGAAATACGGCAAGACGTTACCGCAGAGTTTATTCCTGTAATCTAATCGATGTACAGTGTTATTAGCCCAAAACCCCCCTTCAAAATTATTCAATCGACATGGAACCAAGCTGCTTACCACCTACGATTTATTTGCGATTTTTCGAGCCTACTCTCATCAACATTGAATTTACAGTTTCGGCTACCCAAAACAGACAGACAGACAGACAGACAGACACACGGCTACTCCTATAGTATATTAGAGGATATATAGAAAATATAAAAAATTATCAATATTACAGCTGTGCGAAGCGGAGCTAGGTTTGCGGGGCGGGACAGGCACCCCTCACACCTGTAAACAAACAATAATTTCCAACGGTATTATTCCTGTTTGACACCGAATTCACTTTGGTGGACGAAACAATTTTTTCTGGTGAGTTTTTGTGTTTTGAATTACTCTGTTAACCGTTTCTGTCGCAAATCACATTTTTTTTTTAAGTTAGTTAGGTAAAGGTTAGGTTAGGTAAAGGTTAAGTTAGGTTAGGTAGCTAAAGGTTAGGTGTAGGTTCAGTTCAATTTGTTTTTCAATCATTTTAGTCCCAAATAACTAAGAAAAAGAAAAGAAAAAAAACTTAATTTGTGACAGAAATGGTTAGCAGATTAATTCAAAACACATCAAAACTCACCAGAATAAAATAGGGATAATATTGAGTTAATGCTAGCGCTTTCGCTCAAAGTTAATACTACCATTTATTTGTATTATTCTAGCTGCTGAATGTAATGCAGTACTTAATATCCTGGGGAAACTTAGACAAGCTCGAATATATTGAAGTTAAAAGTTTATGGGTTGGTGCGCCGGGTGCTACAACTCACCCCTTCTAATGTTACCCTGGCACTGGCCTCAGAGTGAAGAAGTGCAGTTGAGGGGTAGAGCTTAAAGTGACCAATGGGTTATAATAATAATGTGATATATTTAACATTATTGAATTACAGTCTTGGTTAGGTTAAGTTAGGTTAGGATGGGTTAGGTTAAATTAAACAATTAAATTTGTCCAATCTTAAATAAAACACACAATTATAGCCCAGTAGTCACTTCAGCTCATAATTAAATTAGTCTTGGTTAGGTTAGGTTAGGTTGGTAAATATGCGGTTTCAACCAATACTCCCTATTGACCAATACTTTCCTAACCTAAATGGTGGGGGCTGAGCCCCCCCAGACCCCCTGCTAGTTAACTTACCTAATCCGGGCATTGAATAAATAACCTAACCTCGCTGGGGGTTTTTGCCCCCCCAGACACCCCTTGTGTTATTTTCAATTTCCGCCAGCTGCTGTAGGGGTAAGAAATACTCCTCGTGATGAGAACGAAACGTTCAGGATACGTAACAATAAAGTGGGGGAGAGATTGGTAAATTTCTAGTGTTTGCCCATACTCTCCCACTTCCCCCAAACAAGGTTGGGGACCTGTGGGTATGCGGGGTTTTCGGGTGGGGAGCAAATAATGCGTCGGAAACACGTAATTTAAGAGTTGTGTAGGGGGGCGGGGTAAAATTCCCTATATCTAGGGTAATTTTCTTATATCAAGAGAAGTTTGCCTAACGAAAATTAACCTAACCTAGCGGGGGGCTTGACCCACCGATAACCTAACCTAACCAAAATGAACCTAAGCTAACCTAACCTAACCAAATCTAACATAACCTAACCAAATCTAACCTAACCAAACCAAATCTAACATAACCTAACCATATCTAACATAACCTACCCAAATATAACCTATCCAACCTAAACAAATCTAACCTAACCTTCTAGCCTAGTATAACCTAACCTCCTAGTTGGGTAGGGTTCTCGACACTTCGATCATTCTGTGAGGGTCGTCAGGTTCACACGTCTCTGGCCACTGATGTCTGGCACATTCACTATTATATTATATTATATTCTGGACTCAGAAGAAATCCAATTAATTTTCCCTAGATCTAGGGAATTTTTTCAATACCCCTAACTCAAAAACTATGTGGTTGCGACGCATATTTTGTACCCCAGCCAAATATCCCGCATTCCCCCAGGTCCCAAAGCTTGTTTTGTAGGAGAGGGGGAGTATAGGCAAACACTAGAATAATACCGAGAGATTTAAAAAAAAAAATACTAATTACTAACCTAACCTAGTAAAATTATAGTCCTTTCGCGCCCTTAGGTCTCGCTAGGAGGTTATTGGTAAGGTTAGGTTACGATGAGGTTAGTTTAGTAATAACATTTTGGGGGGTCAAAGGTAATGTAGGGGGAAGGGGGCATCTCTCATCCATTTTATAATCACATTTTAGAGGTACGTATCTGAAGAGATCTGTGAAGATCTGAAGAAAGAAAAACAAACTAATAAAGGCGGGAAAGGACTCTAGAATTTTAGCTAGCTTGATACTGCACATTATACTGAGCAAAAATATAGAGAAAACCTAAGTAATAACGGCGGTAGCTACTGCGCAGTTCTCGCCCATTATAACCAAAAATTTGTGGAACCCTGAGAAACTAAAATTCACCAAAATTCGGTACCCAAATTATAAGACTTATACAGATTAACTCACCCACAAGCCAGGTAGGTGTTGATAAGAAAATCGGGCTGCTTGTAGTGCGGGGTTTCAATCGATCCTTTGACCCATAGCGAAGTAAAAAGGAATGTTCAAAGCACAATAATGGATTTCAAACTCCAGGAAGACAAGGTTCAGTTTTCATCAATCTCGCCTTATTGTTTCGCTATCATTCCCTTAATTGGGTTAGGAAAACTTTATCTCTGATGCAGTAGTTGATAGATCGCACCAATCACTAGAGTACGTATACACTTAGAGAAACAATAAGTGGAACGATACTTAAAGTAATCGTCCAGACCCATTTTTTTTTTGCCTAATTATGTTGAATGCACATTCAAAACACCTAATCCACCAAAAATAATTGATTTCCAGGCCTTATTTCCGTAAAACACGACTTTTGTAAAAAGCGCGCGCAAAAAAAATCTTTCCGCCAACAGGGTTACAAATGTTATTGATGACGTCAGAAGAGTAAAGGGTGGTTCACACTGAGGTTTTTTCGGCATTTTTTGTCGACAGAGAAATCGGTCTCTTGCGGGCTAGTGTGGAGATTACGTTCACACACGCAATTAGTTTCGGTCGACAAATCTTCTTCTTCTTGTGACCTTTTCTGCTTAGTATCGCCTAGGGTATCTCTATAAAGAGGGTAACGTCATTCATAGGCCCTATGTTAAACGCTACTGGGCGCCATCTTGGTGCCAAGGCCTCCTCGTTCACCCAAGACCCGGGGAAGTTCTCAAGGCATTACCCCGCAGTATATCATGTTATACATGTATAAAGGATAGACTGTTATCTTCGGAAATGTTTGTTCTATAAGATTATCACATAAAACATAGTAAAACACATTAAATAAAGGTCATTATGAGACTCTGAAGAAATATGATGAACTTAACATTCACTTAAAACTCGTCGTCATGTATAACTTTGTGGGACAGTTTATAAGATGGCAGATATCAATACAAGCAGAATTTAATTAGCTTTCCATTGACATATTTCGTTTTCTGATACATACAATAATACCATGCAAACATTAAGGTACTAAATAAATTGCTCTCTCCCGCTCTCTCTCTCTCCGACCGCTCTCTCTCTCTCTCTCTCTCTCCTCTTCTTCTCTCTCTCTCTCTCTCTTCTCTATCCTCTCTCTCTCTCTCCTCTCTCCTCTCCGAAAGAAAGAGAAGTAGAGAGGAGTAGAGAGTCAAAATTTAAATTTCGCCTTTCTTCCTCTTTGC
>JACEEZ010009462.1:0-5000 GCA_016584305.1 Chionoecetes opilio | reverse complement strand
AAGAGACCGCTCGTGAAAATTTGTGCCCGGGGTCATTTTAAATTTTCCCCTGGTATGCCAAAAGGAGTGAACATTTGGTGAGTTTTGACACAATTTTTGGCTGAATGTTTTTAAGTGGGAAAGCCTCAGGGTATCGGGGGGTTTTAAAACCAAATTGAGGATGTTTTGGTTCTTTCCTATTTTTGGGCAATGGGCCAAACGAATCAATGGATTTTTGAAAAATTTTCCTCGGGCACTTGGATAGGTTGGGGGTGGGTACGGAAAAATTTTTGGTTAGGTTTTCCCCCTAATTGGCAAGTGTGCATTTAATTTTTCATTTTAAGTATGCTTTTTTAATCCTGGCCAGTAAAAATCATTGAGTATTTTGTCCCCCAAAGTTTTTTTAATTTCCCATGTGACCGGCTGTTCTCCATGAGGATCTCCATGATTGGGTCTCTCAAGTTTATGGCCCAAAACAATTTGGTGAAAATTAAAACCCAGTGGGATAACAGAAAGTTTATGCGTTGAATAGCCCCCATAAAACTTTTCCCGGTAAAAGAAAGAAGGGGAATGATGATCGATCTTTAGGAATGGTTCTGGCATGGTACGAGACAGAGTAGCATCGTCTCGTTGGCCTCAGCAAGTAGTTGTTCAAGAATCCTTTCCAAGACACGTTAGGCGTATGAGGTGGTAGTTTAAAGAGGAAATGGGGATTTGAGCAGGTTGCTTGGACTGTGCACGGGTAACGGCAAGTTAGGAAAAAGATTTGGGCTCCTTTTCCAGGGAGCTGTGGGGTTGTATGGAATGGGGAGTTTTTTTAGTGACGGGGGGAATGACTAACTCACCAGCCAGATCGTTAGCAACAGGAAGTTTTGAGGGAAGGGTAAAGACTTTTCCTCACTGACGAAGGTTTCTACCCCAAACAAGCGGACAATAAGGTACACCCTAGCCAAAGGGGGGAAAATTGGTGAAAAATCCTTGAGGTAACCTTCTCCCCCTGTATACTTCCGTTCTACCCTGGAAGTGCAGATTTTTTAAAAGGATGATTGGGCCCAAAACAGTATCCCCCATAATCTGGAGAGGGCGCTCCTCAGATCAGAGTCGAGGGAGACAGTACCTTGGACCTGAAGGGTTTGAAAAGGTCAGTAACAAAAGGGAGTGGAAAAATTATTTGTTCACCGAAGCAACTGGTTTAGAAAATGGGCCATTTTTTGCTACTTTCACCCAGGGTCAGGGCAGTTCTTTTTGAGGTGGCCAGTTTTTTACAGAAAAAAGCCCGAAAAACACTTTTGGGTTGGGAAACCCCTATCTACAGCTTACCTCCTTTTCATAACTTCACCTGAACTTACAATGGGCTGGCCTTCTTCTTCCCGAGGATACAGGGGGATGTACTAAGGGAAAAAACATTGCTATTTTAGAGCTTTGAGTAGGGTTTTTCTCACTTGGCTGTAATGGCAACATGATTGAGTAGGAATTTTTCGTTTAAATTCCTCCGTGCTACGAGATTTACCCGATCGTATAAGTGGTGACTGTGCAGGAGCCAGTTTTTAAGGGGTTGAATTTTTTGAGGCAAATTCTAGGGAAGTTTGACCAGATTTTTTTTCATGTTGCGGAAGTTTTGTCGGTTTTTTTTTGGGTGACGCGTAAAACTGTAAGTATAGCTTTAACTACATCATAAACGGCATTTTTCCTGCACTGTCTAGAAAGATAAAACCTTTCCTTAAGTTTTGGCTTTACAAGCCGGCCATCCTCTTTTGGTACCTGAAAAATGCGTGGCAGAGGATTTGAACCTCTAAAAAAGCTTAGGATCGTAATCAGGAAAATGAGGGGAAAAGAGGCAACATTTTGTTTAATTGTAATTTATTTGGGGTTTGGGGGTGAGCTTTATTCGCAGATCAGGACTTTTAACTGATTTTTCATATGTTCTTTTTTCTCTTTCACGCCTTTTTCGTCTTTTATGCCTTTTTCTGCTCTTTCCCCCGCCTTTGTATTTGAACTGGTACCGTTCCCCGGGGAAAATTTTTTCTTCTCTTTTACGTTCTTATCACTTCTTTTTCTTCTCTTTCACGCTCTTTTCTTCTTTCATGTTCTTTTTCGTCTTTTAAGGGCAAATTCATTTGTAATGCCTGCATTTTCACTTTTTCCCCCTTCTAGGAGAAGTACTTGGTCTGAAGAACCCCTAGAAGTGGTGGTTTTGACTGAGGGTCCCCTTTTTGGTTCTTCACCCAGAGGTTAAATTGTGTCATTAAGTGTTTCCTTTTTAGTATCATGAGTGAACTGGATGCCAAAGTTAGCGGCAATTTTAAATTGAGAGATCTTAGTAACTCTGCAGCTTTAAGTTTTTGCAGGGGATTTCCCACAAACTCTTCCGCATCAACCCCATGATTTAAAGTTAAAAAAAAAATTAAGAACCACAATAGGGGTTTGAAGAGGATGCCAAGGGCGTATTCAGGAAAAAACCTCGGTATTAACGAAATACCCGAATGAGATTTGATGGGGAAGCCCGGAGATGATACTTTGAAGGATAACGAGCCAGTGGGGAAGTACCAGAAATGCATTTCCCACTATACGCACACAAGAGGGGATAATACTCAAGTTGAGTTTAACTGGGCAATTAATAATCGAGGGAGTTAACTAGATTTGGAAATTTTCGCTGGTTCCCTGAGAAAAAGATGAGTCAATAGCTTAGCGGGGAGGAAATGCCACTTGAAAAAAATCAAAAGAGCAATAAGGTAATTAAGCAGGTGACGAACGGAAAATGCCCCCTTCACAGGCCTTTTTGTATGGGGTTTTTTAAAAGGGACCCCTCCCCACGCTAAATAGTGCACACGTAAAATAAAACCCCCCAACATAGACACCGGAACTTCCCCCAACCAAAAGAAAATACTGGGGGCAACACGAAAAATATGAAATCATGAAATGAGATAAGAAATAACAACCGTAAAGGTTTTACAATCCCGGGAAAGGCCCCCAACTTTACGACGAGACAGTGAGTTGTCTAGAGAATGAGAGCGGTGAAACCCCAAAACCATAAAAAAAAAAGGTGATGGAAAATAGATAACAATAACAATTTTAAAAATATCAAATAAATCACCTGTAGCAAGGAGTAAGATATCTTGCTTGAAGCCAAACAGAGTGACTAAAAAAAATGCTTTTAAAATAAAGACCCCCTATTACATAACACAAAAATAATTAACCTTAGAGAAAAACCAAAAAAATACAATAATTTCACCCCGCAGGGAAAGCAAATTAAAATAATGGGAGTTTTACTCGAATAAGTCCCCGGTCTAATGTTATGGTTGGATTACTTAAAGGTACAAGAATGGTGATACGTATGTTTCCCCGAGAGAGTAGTAACGCTTCAGCTATATACAGAGATGATAACAAAAGAAAAAAAGGTTTTAAATGCCCTGTATTGCCTGGGGGCTTCGTTTATTTTGGGCCAAAAACCCGCCCCCCAACTTCTGGCAACCCCTTTTTAAGTGAACCAGGTTCCCCTTTAGGAATTTTTCTTATTTTTTAGAAATTTAGGTCTGAGAAGGAAATTATAAGGAAACGCAAAATCTAAGGAAATCTAAAATAATTTTTTTAGACATTTACCCCATTTCCCCACCACACCCCCTTTTTTTTTACAAATCCCCTCCCCCGTTTTCCCCCCCTTCTCCATACCAACCCCCACCCCTAGCTGTTTTCTCCCCGCTTCCTTCTCCATCACGTACCATGGCAACACACACCCACGTGTGAGGTATATGTTGCTAGCGCTTGACGCTATCGTGATACGTTCATGGCACCGTCATGGAAACTGTCGTCCTTATCGTAGCTCTATCGTGACGACAAAATGACCGTTGATTTTCCATTCGTGACTTAGTCTTACAGCTGTTATGACTCCATCGTACCGTCTTACGACCGTAATGCCCACCATACGTACAGGCAGCGTGACATTGTTGTGGAGGCTATCGTGGTCTGCGTTTATCGTGGTCAAATTTCCCGATAGCGTCAATAATCAAATTGGGGGCGCTATCGTGGTTCGATTATGGAATGTGTGAAGGGAGCTTAAAGAAAGATACGAGGGATCAGTCATATCTGAGGTGTGGACCTCCACAACCACACAACCACACACACACACACACACACACACACACACAAAACACACACACAACACACAAAAACACAGTCACACACACATTCACCACTCACAACACACACCATACACAGTCACACACACACACATATCTTTGAAATAATTATACTACTAATAAAATAATAATAATTTGGATGATAATAATTACAATAATGAAAATGATGATGCCATTATTAACCATAATAATAGTAGACTATGACTAATAATAATGATAATAATAATAAAATAATAATAATAATAATAATAATAATAATAATAACAATAATGAAAATATGAGCTAGGCTAGATTTGTATAGTGACGCCTGTGTGATATGTAATGATCAGTTTTCTGTGATGGTCTGCCCCCAGGGGTAGAGGGAGGGAGGGAGCTGTTTCACAGAGCGGCATTGTCAGCTTTACTGGCAATCGGCCAATGTAGAGTACCTATATTATATACTTACATATAGATACCTTAGGCCAGAAAAACACGCGCCTCAGATCATGGGCTCTGAGCCAATGAGCGTTTTGCTACCATACGTGTTCCCCGGCAGTCAGAGTAGTACTAGTCAGTTATTAGTCTTTGGTACTAGTGAGGAGTCTGTTTTCGGGAAAAAAAAAGAAAAAAAATATAAATACCGAAATCAAATACCGACCACATAATATACCGTTACCGGTATACCGATGCAATACTAATACCGATACCGGTATACCGAAAAATAAAAATATCGGTAATACCGGTGATACCGGTGTTAAAATACCGGTGTTTTCGGTATGCCGGATACCGGTGCCATCCCTCCTGTGTTGTGTGTAGATTGTCACCGTTTTACCCGTGACAGGGCCCTTCGCCTGATGCGGCCCATATGGTTGTAAGTCAGGGACATCCCATAGTGAAAAGGGGGGT
>JACEEZ010009461.1:0-73600 GCA_016584305.1 Chionoecetes opilio | reverse complement strand
AAACTCCTCACCTCCTCTCATAAAAAATTCATTCGGGGATACCGTCCTTTCCCGGGGGCCTTTTTTTCAGTTTTTTTTAATCCCCTTTAAACCACCTTTCTAATTTTTCACCCATATTTCTTTTTTTTCCCCCCTAAGGTGACGTTCCTAAGTCACTATCAGGCTCATTCACACCTCCAATATCTTTCCAGAAGTTTTTTACGCTTGGTTTTTTCCTTTTTCTCCCTAGGACTGCCTTTTCCCCATGTTTTCAAATTTTCCTGTATGCTACTCTCTTCTCCCTCAAAATTTACCTTTCCCCACCCCCTTCCTCACCTTTTTCCTAAGTTTCTGATCACTTTTCTTCTTCTTTCACTTTGTTTCCCTCCCCAAAAGCATTCACCTCCTTTTGTTACCTTATAGAAAAACAAAAAATAGGTAAACAAAAAAAACGGCCTGATTTTAAACCCTTGAGTTTGGGGACCATCAGCGCAAATGTCGATGAAGACTAAGGCGAATTTTTGGGGAAGAAGCCGTAAGAAGCCGGGGGGCGGGATTTTGGAAGGGGTCTAAAATACCCTTTAGCTCCTAAGACCGACTTTGTTATACCGGGCCAAGAAAATTACTAAGAAAGCATTTTCGGGCGTCATCTTTGCCATTAAGGGGAAAAAAGGCCAAAACCCCCCTTTTGTGCCCCTAAAACCCCTCAGCCGTCGACAAAGTCTTTTGGCGGGAAAAAAATATACCACGCCGGTTCCTCCCCCTCTCTCTCTCTCCTCTTCCCCTCTCTCTCTCTTCTCTCTTTCCCTTCTCTCTTCCCTCTTTCCCCTTTTTCTCCCCCCTTTCCCCTTTCTTCTCTCTCTCTCTCTCTCTCTCTCTTCTCTCTTCTCTCTCTTCTTTTCCCCTCTCCTTTTTTTTCTTTATTTTTTTCTTCTCCCTCCTTTTCCTTCCCCTTTGAGTTGCCAGATAATTTGTTTTTTCTGTTTGTCACATTTGCAGTTTTAAAACCCCGGGGGTTTCTCTCTCTTTTCTCTCTCTCTCTCTCTCTCTCTCTCTCCTTTCCCTTCTCTTCTCCCCTCTTTTTCCCTTCTCTCTCTCTTTTCTTTTTTCCCCTTCTCTCTCTCTCTCTCTCTCTCTCTCTCTCTCCTCTCTCTCTCCCTCTCCTCTTCTCTCTTCTCTTTTCTCTTTTCCTCTCTCTCTTTCCCCTCTTCTCTTTTTTTTTTCCCTTTTTATTTTTTCCCCCCTCCTTTTTCCCTTTCCCTCCGGGAGTTGCCAGATATGATTTCTGTAGTCACAGTGTAGTTTTACATCCGAGGGGTCTCTTCGCCCCTTTTCTTTTCTCCTTTTTCCCCTTTTTTCTTTTCTTCTGCCCCTCTTCTTCTTTCTCTTCCCCTTCTTTCTTTTCCCTTCTCTCTCTCTCTTTTTCCCTTCTCTCTCTCTTTTTTCCCCTTCTCTCTTCCTTCTTTCCCTTCCCCTCTCTCTTTTCTCTCTCTCTCTCTCTTTTCCTCTCTCTCTCCTCTCTCTCCTCTCTCTTTTCTCTCCTCTCTCCCCTCTTCTCTCTACTTTTTTTTTTTCTTTTATTTCTTCTCCCCCCTCTTCCTTCCCCTTTGAGTTCCCGTTTATGTATTTCTGCTGGGCCAGTGCATTTAACACGCCGGGGGGAGCCCTCTCTCTCTCTCTCTTTTCTCTCTCTCTCTCTCTCCCTCTCCTCTCTCCTCCTTTTTTTTCTTCTATTATTTTTTCCCCCTCCTCTTCCTTCCCCCTTTCTTTCCTCCCCCACCCCATCATAGCCATTTATGTGATATTATCGGGGAAAAAAACGAACTTTTTTTCTGGTGTTTTGGGATATTTTAAAATTTAATCGGCTAACCGTTTCTTTTCCGCAAATCTTTATCCCGGGCAAAACCAAACCACCGGGGGGGCCCTAGTAGGCTTTAGAGCGGCGAACGGGGGCCACCAGCGGCAATTTTTGCCCCCGGGGCCCTCCGTGTCCCGGGGGGTGTTTTTTTAGAGGGGAAAAATTTATTATCTGTAAATCAATGTACGGGAATTGAAAAATGTATTCCTTTTTTGTAAAAAAACATTCACACAAAAGTAATTTAGTCAAAGCCTTCGTAAAAAAGACGGGAAAAATGTGACTCACTGTATTTTTAATAGGACTATCCTTATTTCTGTTTATCAAAGATTTACTTTTTGGGAAAATATTTGGAATACAAAAATGATTTGTCCAAACACAAAGACCCATGATAAATATTATAAGTCTTAAAGGGACGGTTTTTTTGAAAGCTTTTTATTCATTTTGCGACGTTTGGCATTTTTTCTTCCGACATTTTACCAAGTACCACATTTACTTGGTATTACGTACGGCTAAAAAATTTCACTCAAAGGTAATGAGTTAAAAAACCTGATAAAAATATAATAAAATTTGGGCAAATTTTAAATTTGGTTGGGTTTAGACATACTACAGAGAAATATACTGAGAAGAGTATATCAATACCCCCTTTCTTTATCATATGCCTTTTGCAGTGGGCAGAGAAACCCTATCGGATTATCCCCGGTGAAAATTAATTTTTCCCCTCTTTTAAATTTGTTTCATAATAAGTAAGTATAGTTTAAGGAAGAGTCCCAAATATAAAAAAGGGGTGTAGGGGAAAAGGAGTTTTGCGCATAATATTTGTCAGTTGTTCTTTTTAAACAATTTTGGGTTTTGAAAAAAGCGCCGCGGCTCCCTGAAAAAAATATAAACCCTGGGTAGAAAAATAGGACATCACCAGGGCTCATAGGTTCCCCAAAGGTTTCCTCGCATCCTTAAAACAACAACCAGCAGCACCCTAGTGCCGGGGGCTAGCCTCGGTAGCCAGCCAACTGAAAACTGGCTGTGTTTTATCCTGCTGTGCCCCACCTTTTCCACCCCTTTGGGCCGGTAAGTAATTTGGGCCGGGCCCCCAAAAACTGCAACATACGGATATTTTTAAATTTGGGATACGACCTAAAAAACCCAAAAAATTAAATTTAAAAACACATTTGCTGATCACACGGGGTGCAGTCATTTCGTCCCACAAGTTTTTTTCGTACCCCAAAAAAAGTTGTTTGGTAGTCTTATAAAAACCCATGGGTCGTTTCGTAACTAGTTTGAACTTAAATATAGAAAAAAACGACACCGGGTATGTACGAAAAATCAAAAAATGTGGTACGAAGAAACTAAAAAAAACCTGGGTACGAAACAACTTGTTAGGGAAAACTCCCTGTAACCACCCCACTTCATCAAGAATCATTTTTCCCCTTACAGATTTTTTCGAAAATTAAAAATTGATGAATAAATTTGGTGTTGTAAAAAAGGGTGTGTGGTTTTTGAATGTGACTGGATTTTGTGAAAGGGTAAAAATGTTTTAAAAACCCAGTGTGTGGGGGTGTTTTTTTTGTGGGAAACCCTTTCTAGGGGGTTTGCCCATACCCCCCTCCCCCCTTAAACAATTTTGGGGACCTGGGGGAATGGGGGGAATTTTTGGCGGGGTACAAAAAGGCCGTGGGCAACCACATAGTTTTTTTTTGGGGTTGGGGGGGTTAAAAAAAATTCCCTAGATCTGGGGAACCATTCATTGGATTTTCTTTGGTCCAGAGATGTGTAAACCGGACGATCCTAACCATTATGATGCCCGGGGAGAAATCGAGAACCCCCCCAACCCCCCGCTAGGAGGTTGGGTTTATATTTGTTTATTTTTGGGTTAGTTTTGGTTGGGTTTAGTTTTGGGTAGGTTAGATTTGGGTAGGTTAGGTTAGTTTTGGGTTTAGGTTAGGTCGGGTTAATTTTGGGGGCAAATTTCTCTGGGTTTAAAGGAAATTACCCTGGGTTTTTAAGGGAAAAATTTAAACCCCCCCAAAAACAATAACTTTTTTTAAAAGTGTTTTCCGACGCATAATTTGTTCCCCACCAAAAACCCCGCTTTCCCAACAGGTCCCCACACTTTTTTTTTTTTGGGGGGGGAGGTATGGGAAAAACACTAAAAATTTTTCCCCTTATATTCTTTAGTACTAATTTTTTCCCCCCGTTAAGTTTATTTTTTTTTAACTCGCGCGCAAAAATGTTTTTTAAACCTTTTTTTTTTGGGTTTTCCTTTTTTTTATAAAGCTTTCTACCGTTCCCGCAGACCGGGATGCAGCAGGTGTTGATAAAAATTTGCAGAGGCTGAGTTTGTGTGATGGACTTTTTTTCAAGGTAAAAAAAATTAGCTTTACTAAAATTTTATGTATTGCAAACAATGGGTTTGGTTGTTTTTCCAATGAAAATTAGGGAAAAGATTGGTTTTGGGGAAAACCCTCCTTTATTGGGGAAAAAATATCCCCCGTTTTTGGAAACTGTTATTTTATTTTTTTTTATCACAAAGATATTTTTTAAAACCCTCAATCGTCAGCACGTTTTTTTCCTCAAAGACCCAGTAAAAAACCAAAACCGAGTAATGCTTGAGTTTTTTTTTTGCTTTAAAGTGGATGCTTAAGTTTTTTTTTTCCCGGGGCCATGAATTATTTTTTATTTTAAAAAAAAAAAAAGGACTTATAAACTTCATGAGAATAACATTTATGAATGCTTCTCGCAGACCCTTTTAACCTTTCAGGGGGGGAAAGTCGTGATTTCCCCCGGTATGTGGAACGTCCCAGAACTGGGGCCCGGGGTGGCACGGGTTGTAAAAATTTAAACCCCCCCGCTTGCCCAAAGTAGGGATAAAAGTCCCAAAGGTGGGGGGGCAAAACGTTTCAGAAGCGGAAATGGTATGTTTTGTGAGTTTAAGATAATAATGATGGATATGTTTTTCCTTTGATGGTTGTTTTTAATTTTTTATTGAAAACAAGTGTTTTTTGAATGTGTCAGGTTTTTAAAAAAGCTTAAAAAAAAAGTAAGGGCAATTATTTCCCAATAAAAATTTTTACATTTTTTTATAACTTCTCTCTCTCTCTCTCTCTCTCTCCCCCCTGAATCATGGGGGTGTTTCAATCCCAGATAAAGGGCAGCAACAGCTATTGGTTTGAAGAAAAAAATTTTGTTCCCCTCAGACTTTTCGAGAAATTTAAGGGTTTTAATGTATATACCAGATGCAGTGATCCCTTTCTTGCACAGCTATGCTGTTATCGTTATAGGTAGGTAGGCCCTTGTGTGTCAAATTTGATATAGAGCTTACAGGTCATGTATTTATCATCATGATGCAACATTCGGTTACCGGGGTTGAAAATGGAAATTTTGGGTATTTTTTTAAATCAGACACATCCTAACTACCTATAACGAAAACAATCCCTCTACATGTGAAGTTATTTTTCTTGTCCCTTTTTCCTTTTCCAGGAATCCTTCGGAGTTTTTTCTGTCATTGGGGGGGGGAATCATTGCTAAGCATGTTTTCCTTTTTTCCCCCTTTACCCAAAGGCAGCACACCGTCTACATTGGGGGCCCTTCCTGCACCAGGGCCCCAAACTCTCTTTCTAAGAAATTTTTTTATTGAATGTTTCATAGTAAGGGGGAGTGTTTAAGTGAACAAGTGACTCAAAAAATGTACACATCATGATGCATTTTGAAAAACCTTACTCCCAACAGTAGGCCTTCACCTTTGAGAAATTTAAATACGGGTTTGTTTTTTTTTTTTTTCCCCGGGTTTTGGGAAGAGTGTTTTAAAAAAATGGAAATTTAGAGAGAAAAAGAATAAGAGTTCCAGAAAAAGTAAGTTGAAGAGGGTTGGGGGGGGTTTTTAAATAATGCTAAAACCCCAAGGGTTTTCCACCCCAAAGGGATAAATTTCTTTTAGATGTATGGGGGGTTAAAAATAATGCTTGCCCAAAACCACCCTTTTCCTTTTTGTGCCTATAGTGTGTGGGGCCAAAATCCATTGGAAAAACCCGTTTTTTACAACCTCGGGACAAATTTCTCCTTTGTGACTCAACCTTCCCAAGGAAATGCCACCCAACTGACAAAGAGATGGTTCACAAATTCTCAAACAATTAATGGGAATCCTATACTAACATGTAATGATAAACTGAATGCATTTTGGTGAAATTTTGTTACATCACATATACCAGAAAAGTTTACAAGGGAGTATCTCGCCTTTTCCTTTTTAGAATTTGTGATGGGTGCATTTTTTTACTGACAATTGAGGGTCACATTATATTAACCATTAACCCATAAGCCCTTTTTGGTTCCTGAACCTTGGGGAGTAATAAATTTTTCTGGATTAAAAAAAAAATTTTCCCTAAAAATGTACTACAGTACAACTCCATTATCTTTTCCTCATTTTACCGACAGTGGGTGTTTCCCATACAGTTTCCGTAGGCAATTAATGTACTAAAAAAAAATTTTGTTGTGCTTGCTTTCAATATGATTTAGTGAGAAGTCATACATAATTGGGGAAAAGGGTTCTGAACATCTTCAAACAGGCGGGGCTTCAGTGTATGCGCCGACTTCAGCTACAAACCATTTACAGGTTTAATGGAGGGTGCGGGGAAGGGGGCGATGCCAGATAGAGCAGACGAAAGGGCCCCAAAGTGCCCGTGGGCAGTACCCTCAGGTGGGGTTGGCTCAGGAGAACAAAAACTTAAGCCCGACGCATCAATAAATTTGGGGGCATTTCCCCGGGGGGGCAAAATCCCCCAAAAAACCGCTACAAATATACCCCGCTCAAGGGGGCCGTGGTGCGCGTGCGATCGACGTGCCGGGCCCGGGGGCAGGAGTTTAAACCCGTCTGCTGGGCCCCCTCACGGGTGCCTAAATGAACCCGAATTAAAGGGGGCTCATACCTGTTTTATTGAGCCCGACATGAAACCAAAAGGGGGTGAAGAATTTAAAAAATACAAAACCCCGTTCATAAATACACATAATTCGACAGAAAAAATTTTTTAAAAACATAAAATAGCGTCAAACTAGTACATTTTCACGGATTTTTTAGGCAGGGCACGATAGAAAATAAGAAGGGAGGCCCCACAAAAAAAAATTGTTCACTTCGGGAAAATGGGTGTATGTTTTACTTTTCGCTTATTCCCATGCAAGGAAAACTAGGAAAAGTTCTGTAGCTTCCCTTTTTCCCCTGTTTGATGTTTGTGTAGGGGGGGTTTGGGCTGTGTGGATGCCGTGGGGGGGAGGGGTGGTGGGGGGGGAAAAGGGGGGAAGAGGGTGTTATAGTGACAGCTGTGGTTTGGGGAGATGGTGTGAGACATGAAGAGGGGAAAAAGGGGGAGGGAAAAAAACCGCGAAAAAGGGAAATTTTTTTTTTTCCCTTTTTTAAACATTTTCTCACACCCAATTTTCATCTCTTTACCAAGTTTTTTGGGTTTAAAAAAAGTTAGAACGACCTCGGAAAAACGGCAAAGAAGACCAAGGGAACATGGAACAAAAGAAGACCCCGCAAGCAAGTCTTTTAAATTTCCGGGGTCGTTCTAACTCTTTCCAACCCAAACTAGTTACCAACTCATTTATTTTAGAGGGCCCGCATGCACCAGATTGAGGGCAGGGATTTTTGGGGGGGTTCCCCCTCTCCCATGCTATCTGGCTCATGGACTTGCCCCCACTGTTTCAAAGTGACTATTATGTGTTTTAAAAAATGGATTTATTTTTCAGGCAACAATGCATCGTTTGACCGGGGGAGGGGGTAGAGGGAAAGGGGGGGTGATGGGGAAAAATTTTGGCGCAAGGGGCAAAGATGGCCAAAACCCCCTCCCCTTATACAATCTTAGTTGCAGCCTGGGGCGATGTGGAGCACTGTGAGGACTAACCCCAGCCCAGTGAGATTCCCGATAAAACGACAAAACCCCCCAAAAAATTTTAACACATAAAGAGAAGGGGAAAAAATCTAAGACGTTTTTTGTCCAAATTTTTTTTTTTCAGTGGGTATAATATACATAAAAATAATATATATTAAAATTTCATAATATATATATATAGTATAATTATATTTTAAATATACATATACATATATATATATATATATATACAATTTTATATACATATACATATAATATATATTTTATATATTATATATATATTTATATATATATTTATTTTTTTATTTATTTTTACAGTGGAGTCGACCCCAGCGCATTTGCCCTTAGGTTTTAAAAAGGAAAAGGGGTATGATATTAAGAGACAGGATGGTATGACAGCAGAGTGGTATATGAAGGGGGATTTGGGTAGGACAGGAAAATAAAAAAAGGGAAAGGGAAAACCTGCTAATTCGAGTGTTTTAAAAGGTTGACCAAAAATATCTGGGTTTTAAATTTTAGTTTATTAAATTTTTTATTTTGGAAAGGGCCCGAAAAATTTTTTAAAAAGTTTTAAAATGGATCTCGTTAAAAATCTTCAATCTTCATTTATTGTTTTTCATGGCTGTTCCCCCAGGTAAAAACCCAAAGCGGAAATTTTTTTTTGTAAAAAAAAAACGAAGTCCAAAATGATTTTTGGTTTTTTCATCATATTTCTGGGGTAACGAAAAAAAATATTTTTGGGTTGTACTTAGAGGGTTTTTGCAAATTTTTGTAATGTTTTTATGGGTGTGAACAGGGCCATGGGCCCCTACCGAGAGGGCATGATGAAGGTTTTAGCGACGACCTTTGGGGACAGGAAGGGTACCATTTAAAAGGGGTATTTTTTGGAAAAAAGGGAAAAGCAGGGGACGAGGTCGGCACAACGACAAAGGTCACCGTTTTCTTTTACGACCGTTCGTCGCTGCTCTTCATAACCCCAAAAAAAATCCCTTTTATGGTACCCTTTTTCAGTCAACGAAAGGGGGGGCGCTCGCCCTTCAGCATGATCTCGGGGAAAGGGCCCCTCAGCTTTACGGTAATGGGGCGTGCAACACCCCTAAAAAACCCTTACTGTATCTGCAATATGTTGAAAGTGTAAAACCCTAAATTTCCTCAATCAGTTAATAAACAGCGGCAAATGGTCATAGGGCCCCACGGCGGGGCGGAGCGGCCCGCCGGTGAGCCTTTGGGCCCCAAAACCCCCCGGGGCCCCACCCTTCCCTACCCCTTTTCCCTCCCGGGGCCCCCGGTAAGGGCATACGGGGGGCCTCCCGGGGGCCCCCCGGCTTTTTGTTTTTGGGTACTATTCCGCCCCGCCCACCCCCTATATATAAAAGTAATAATAGCCCACACCTATATAATATACATAGTGTATTTACAGCCCCCAAAATATTATACAGTCTAAAATATATAATATTTAACCCAAAAAATATAAAACCCTTGTTTTTATGGGGAAAGGAGAAAATTGGGGCTAAGGGCGACCCCCCAACCCCGCCTTAGTTTACACTCGCTGCAAATGTTTTTAGGGGAGCGAAAAATTTGCTCCGAAAATGTTTCCCCCTAGCGCTAAGATGGTCTTAGTCCCTAAGATGGTCTTAGTGTTTTCCCAAAAAGCCCCCGGCTTCTTACCCACCTTTTTTTTCGTTTGGTTCCTCGCCAGAATGGCTTTACAGTTGCCGCTTTTTGTCGGGGCTCGCCCGCTTTGGGGATCACAAACTGATAGCTGTAAACAAAAAAACCACACAATGACGATTGATTGATTGATTTAATCCCAAAAAAAAAGGTGAATGTGCACACAATGACGCATTGTCATCTTAAAACTCATATCCAACCACATCTTCTCCCATAAACATACTAAATTTAAACGAAATGCTAGTCATTTCCACAATATATACCTATCAGCTGCTCTACCGTAGATAACACTATAGTCGCCAGTCACTTGCCACTGCACTAATGTCGCCAGGCACAATATATTATGAATTTTAGCATCACTACTGATTTGTATGTGCCACTGAAGTATACGTATACGTATACGTATACATCCATAGTATACGTTTATATTATGTACATCACACTTACATGTCTCAGTGGCACATAAAAGTCTGAGGATGCTAAAATTCGTAATATTTTGTGCCTGGCGACATTAGTGCAGTGGCAATTAGAGAGAACGCAACTCCGAAATGCCAGTGGTCGCTGGCATTTTTAACTCACAATTTGGTGAAAAGTTGGTCAACTTGAAAGAAAAATATGGGCTTATTCCACTGCACTTAAAACACAAAAGTATAATTTAAGAAACGATTTTCTTCTATATGTATATTGTATAGAAAGCCTGAGTCTGTAAAACATGCATTTAACCAAATAACCAAGTAGGTTATAGTTGAGGAGGCGAGGTAAATGTTACTCTATGATATTATATAGTCAATAACGTATGTTTAGAAGTTATCTATACCTAGGCAGTCATATTTTCCTGTTATTATTGTGTATCAATCAGATAGAAAGCCTGGAAGTGCAATGAGTCGACGCGTGAAGTGGCAATATTTTGATTCAATCTCCCCGCCACAATCTCCCGCCCACCACTCCCGCCGCGGCGTGTCGCCCCCACAATTATAACCTACATTGTCGCAGCAACAAGCCGATTTCGGCATTCTTTATTCTTCGTTTTTCCAAGGCATTGCTATTGTATTTTTACAAGCGTTGCCAGGGCGCAGCAGTACTGTCTTAGAAAACAGTGTGAAAAATCACCCAAATTTTACATGCCACAATATACATGTTAAAAAATATATTAAGCTTTGTACTCGAGGCGAGTAATTTGCATTAAATTGCTATTATAGAACGTTCCATCGTAATGAATGTCATCCATATAATTTGTAGAACAACAGAAAGAACTATATTTTTTGGTATTCAGATGCGGTGCATCAATGTTATCGCGAAATTTAAATTTATGAAAAATATTAGTCGCGGAGCCAAAACACAGTAGACCAACCTTTGAGTTAAAACTGCCAGCGACCACTGGCATTTCTCGAGTTTCAGTTCTCTCTAATTGACTGGCGACTATATATAGTATAGTGTTATCTACGGTACCTTGTATATTCTTATACGTGGTCTTAAATTAAGTCCATGCTTTTGAATGTACATCTGTGTGTTTACTTGTGTCCTGTTATCTGTAATTACATTATTTCTACGACGATATTCACTCTATTACTAGTTCCGCCTGTTCCGCTGCTTTGCGAAATATTGTCAAGGCGCGAAATCCTGTAAACCTCCATTCATCGCTCTTATTTCACTGGTTTTACAGGTTAACTGCTGCCCTGATACATGTTACAGGCAACATCGAGTCACTAGCTTCCCATGAGAACATGTATACTACTATTACTACTAAAAAAAAAAAAAATACACATATATAAAACAAAACATAACACCAAACACGAATAAAAACTAAACTAAATAAAGATCAAACTAAAACTAATGAAAAAATCCTCTAAAACACGAAATAAGCCTTAACCGGGGACTGCGGGAAGTGTGACATTTTTAGTGCCCACAGTGCGGCAATGTGAGTGAAACAGTGACCATTACAGAATTGGATGAAAATCACATCAACGTCAAGGTAGTAAAAATCCGCATCCGGCAGTATATTTATTTTTAACTCAAACGTATGGGGTTGTGTTGTGGTTGTGGTCGGGAGTTGAAATTTCTGGCGCGAATGGCACCAAACCGCTTGCGAGAGAATGCTGAGGTGGGGTCAGGGATGCCACTCCTTGGGATTTTTCCCAAGATTTTGAGGGGATTATTCAAATATTTCTCCAGTAGTTTATCTCAAGGTAAGCATGTGTACCGTATTTAGGACTGACCCAAAACTGACCCCCAAAAAATCCTAAGATAGACAAAAATATCCCAAGGTCGTTAAGAAAACATTGAAACTGAATCCTAAATGCGGTACATATGCTTACCTTGAGATAAACCACTGAAGAAATACTTGAATAATCCCTTCAAAAATCACAAGATAGACAAAAAATATCCCAAGGCCATGGCCTAAATCCTAAGATCTTAGGAAAAAAACCTAAGGAGTGGTATCCCTGCGTACAGCGTAGTTAGGCCGATGGTGATGTGTGGTATCGAGGGCTGACATAGCGACCTACATGTGACACAGTTTGTAGACTTTACGAATGGTGGCGCGGTTTTTGTATGCAATTGAAAATCGTGCTTCCGGAAGGCATGCCGCAAACGCTCAGCAGAGCCTTCCGGAAGGCTTGCCGCAGCCCACGGGTTAAAAAGAATAACGACACATACAAAAACAATCAGAAGTACTTACCCATGGCGTTGAGGAGACATTGGGGCTTCTGTTCTCTGTGGACGAGGAAGTAGTAGACAGGAATGCCCGTGGCGAGGATGACGAGGGCCGCCACCACCTCCAGGGGCTGCTTCACCACGGGCATGACGCACAGGAATAACGAGAGGACGATGTAGATGATGGGAAAGCCGATCCAAACCTGCAGAAGGAAAGAAAAGGGAAAGAAAATACAGAAGGAGGGCGGGAAGAAAATAGAGAATAAGGAAATGCAAGAAAAAATAAGTAAGGCCCAAGTAAAGGCCTCGTAAGTTTCAATAAATCCGTTGCTGTTAGTTTCATCCTTGTGTTCCTATACGATCCTATCCGAAGGTGTTTGGGGTATAATGCCTTATCAACAGTTACTTATCTATCCCTGTAAGCTTACCTTAATGGGACGCGGCCAATCCGAATGCTTCACGCGGAACCAGAAGAAGGAGGTGATGCACACGAGGGCCATCAGGTTCCCGGCGAAGGCAATGTAGTTAATCAACACTAGCACGTTTGACGTCACAAACATTCACATCGTCATGAACGCCTGAGAGAGACACATAAAAATGCACACATAAATAGTCGCCGCATGTTAAGTTGGCGAAAATGACGGAGAGAAAAAGCGCATTTAGAGGCACTACGCATGCACACCGACGGAGAGAAAAAGCCGTCTTTAAAATCGCATTTAGAGGCACTACACATGCACACCGACGGAGAAAAAAAGCCGTCTTTAAAATCACGTTGTCTTTGCTTCACGCAGCACTCAGCCTGAGCAGCACACTGGACGCAGGGACCCCACAGGTGCTGCACAAGGGTACACAGATAGTGACAGTCCCTCTCGCCGCCTGGCGCTCGTTGTGGCGTGCATTCTTTTTAACCTCTTCACGCCCAGATCTTTCCTATGCTATGTAAAATTTGTTATATAATAGCCATATTATATAATAGCCATATAATGTTATATTTAGCCATAAAATTACAAAAAGTAACTAAATATACCAAATTAGTTAGTCGACAAGGACACTAAACAGGTCATATCTTTAAAATATTGCTTATATTCACTAAAAATCGTCTAATGGTACCCAAATTTCCATGGAGATTATACGGTCTGGGTCTGAAGGGGTTAAACAGTTATCTAATAGTTCCTTCTCCTCACTACGCAGTCTTGTCTTGTCCCTGTCTTATATATCAGCTGCCACACTCTTCCGCTGCAGCACAGTCTTTGCTGCACATTGTACATACGTGAACTGCCGAGGGAACGTCCGCCATCACTGTTCATCACCTTTGGAATATGCAGCATTCAAAACACCTCCAATAGCTACTGGTCATAAGGATATAATTCAATACCAAATAATAGGATTCCCTCCACATGTACAAAGGACAAAGAAATACTCGCCTAAAACTATTTGTCTCTATATTACAATATTACATCCTTGCCAACCTGCGCCACCATGCGATTGGTAAGCTCCTGAGGCAACAGTCGCCCGCCGCTGTTGACACCGCAGCGGTTGCCCGCCCGCCGGCATCCCAGCCCGCCACAGTCGCCACACACACAAGCAGCAGTCCTCCCGCCGCAAATACAAATATATAGAATGTTTTCCAAGCTCTTCACCCTCGTTTGTTTCAGCCTCATCCAACATCTTGCAAGAAAATAGGTATTCTAGACCATATACTTATGATGGTGTCCCTTCATCTCTATGTTGTAGAATATTTGGGAAACATGATATTACTTGCACCCAAAGTCCAGGATGCATACTTTTATACCTACAGGCCATGGGGATGCATAGTTGAAACTTTCAGCGGAGAAAACCGATTCCATAACAATGCCAACGCATCATCGAGTATTGGTGTTGGTGCAGCCCAAGGCCAAGGGAGTTCTCCCTTGGCCTTGGTGCAGCCTGGACAGCAGCGAGGCAGAGTGGTAGTGCATGGGGAGGGCCACAGCGGCGAGGCGGGGGGCAGCCAAGGGGCGGAGGCCCCAAAAGGTATTGCTGATGTTACCCATGCATGTTTGTGTGATACATATTATGTCTACCAAAAACTACTACCAAATATTTTATATATAATATATATATAATATATTATATATATATATATATATATATAAATATATATATATATATATATATATATATACACATGTAGGCTGTGCGCTACTGAGGATAACACTTGCTCACTACCTTCGTGACTGTGGCTGCGTCACCCGCCAAAGACAACAGTGTTCTGTGACCAAAACCCACCCTTGCTGAACTTGCAATTCACTTCATTAGCCCTCCTCCCACAAACACTAACTGCACATCCAGAATTCTGTGCCATTAGATGATTAATCTAAGGAAGAACAAAACAAAACAAAACAAAAATGTGAAGCTTACTAAAACAACAATATTGTCCATCGTATTAATGTACTTGTTTTATCATCAGCTAATACTATGTATCCTGAGATAAGACTGTTATCTCGAAACAGTCTTTTTCACAAATGTTAACTCAATTGTGAATAAAAGTATTAAATCTGAATCTGAATCTCTCTCTCTCTCTCTCTCTCTCTCTCTCTCTCTGTGTGTGAGTGTGTGTGTGTTTGTGTCTGTGCATTTGCGGGTGTGTGTGTGTGCGTGCGTGCGTGTGTCTGTATGTGCGTGTGTGTGGTTCTGTGTCTGTGTGCGTGTGCGTGTGTGTAACGAAATCATTAGTTATTAAGTTAAGTAAATGAAGTCAATGGGATGAAAACTAACACTACGGTAATGATACAAGAACAACGGACTGGTAGGCAAGGGAAGGATTTGTTGCGTCATCAGAGCGTCCCAGAGGCCAACACTTCCATGTCTCGACGACGCTTGCTGTCTTCATCTTCCTTTTAACCCCTTGAGACCCAGAACGTTATTTCCATTATAATTTGGGTAACATTAGACGATTTTTAGTGACTATAAGCAATATTTTATATCTATGACCTGTTTAGTATCCTTGTCCACTAGCTAATTTGATATATTTAGTTACTTTTTGTAATTTTATGGCTCACAACAGACGATTTTGAGACCCAGAACGTTATTTCCATTGTAATTTGGCTACGTTTAGGGCCATGTCCTTACTAGAGTACCTGTATTATATAGAGTAGCGACAACTCGATTTGTGGGCGCCATATTGGTGCCAAGGCCTCCTCGTTCACCCACGACCCGGGGAAGTTCTCAAGGCATTACCCCGCAGTATATCATGTTATACATGTATAAAGGATAGACTGTTATCTTCGGAAATGTTTGTTCTATAAGATTATCACATAAAACATAGTAAAACACTTTAAATAAGGTCATTATGAGACTCTAAAGAAATATGATTGAACTTAACATTCATTTAAAAAACTCGTCGTCATGTATAACTTTGTGGGAAAAGTTTAAATAAGAGTGGCAAAATATCAATACAAGCAGAATTTAATTAGCTTTCCATTGCATATTTCGTTTTCTGATACATACAATAATTTCCATGCCAAACATTAAGGTTAACTAAATAAATTGCTCTCTCCCGCTCTCTCTTCCCCTCTCTCTCTGTGAAAGAGAGAGGAGAGAGAAGAGAGAGAGAGATATAAGTGAAAGAGAGATGAGTGAGAGATTAAAGAGAGTAACCAAAAAACTTATAATTCTCTCTCTCTCTCTCTCTCTCTCTCTCAATATATATATATTTATAAAAAAATAAGAAAAAAAATATATATATATATATATATATATATATATATATATATATATATATATATATATATATATATATTTAGAGATAATTTGAAAAAGGGTTTTTTTTGGTTACTTTCTCATATCTCTCTCTCATATCTCCCCTCTTCTCTCTCTCTCTCTCTCTCTCTCTCTCTCTCTCTCTCCGTGAAAGAGATTGAGAGAGAGAAATGAAAGAGAGATATGAGAGAGTAACCAAAAACCTGTCTGGTTCTGTAAATCTGTAATCGATGTCAATGCACTGTTTTTCATTTCGTTGTTCGTTCGTTCTGTTTGTTTGTTTGGTAATTATGGAGGAGAGTTTCACGTTCGTTTTCAGAGACACCAACTACTTTTTCTTGGCCTACAATAGGTGCTTGTTATAATGGTGCTAGTTTTATTTTGCGCAAACCAAAAAAAAAAAAAAAAAAAAAAAATTGGAAAAAAAAAAAAAAAAAAAAAAATGAAACCTAACCTAACCTTATATGTTTTAATGAAACCTAACCTAACCTGAGTGTTCTTGGCTGAGTGTTCATTATGCCAAATTTTTATCGGTCACAATCATCCTATTGCTTTTATAAGACAAAAATATGCCCAAAAGGCGAACTTCTATTTGATGTAACTTTCTTATTTTAGGTCCTAGGAGGGTCATCTTGGTGTCATTGGAAAGTTTGTTTCAAGACCTTTCTACTGATACCTCTTGCAATAGCATTTAACAACTTTGATATTTTTTGCCACATAGCTATGTGAAGGTTTCATGGATAACCTCTCCACTAATAAGGGCAGGAAAGGACACTAGAATATTACCTGCACTTATACCGCCTTAAGGCGGCGTCACACTAGCACTTTTTCCATCTAGTTTTTTTCAGCGACTTTCTACAAACTAACAATTACATAAGAACATAAAAAAATAAGGAAGCTACAAGAGGCCGCGAGGCCTACACGTGGTAGTTCCTGTCACCTAACACTACCTACATCCACCTTTCATCCCCATCCATGAACCTATCCAGCTCCCCTTTAAAGCTCCCTAATGACTCCGCACTAACTACCTGTCTACTGAACCATTCCACTCATTCCCACCCTATTTGTGAACCGTTTTTCCCTCTTTCCTTTCTAAATCTACGCTTTTCCAGCTTGAATCCGTTACTTCTTGTTCTACCCTGGTTAAAAGCGGTAAGAACTTTTCCTACCTCTCCTTTATTAAATCCCTTTATCCACTTAAAAACTTCTATCAGATCGCCCCTTACTCTGCGTCTCTCGAGTGAGTGTAATTTTAATAACTTCAATCTCCTCTCATAACTAAAGTTACGCATCCCTTGTATCATTTTGGTCATCCTTCTCTGCACTTTTTCTAACACTATATCCATCCTGTAATATGGAGACCAAAACTGAACTGCATAGTCTAGATGAGGCCTGACTAGAGCCAGATAAAGCTTTAGAATAACTTCCGCACTTCTACTTTTAACACTTCTGGTAATGAATCCTAATACTCTATTAGCTCTATTTCTGGCCTCAATACATTGTTTCCTAGGTCGGAGGTCTGGGCTCACCCTCACTCCAAGATCTTTTTCACCTTCTGATCTTTTCAGCGATACATTGCTTATGGTGTATCTATTACCAGGGTTTTTTCTACCAACATTCATAACGCTACATTTATCAATATTAAATTCCATCTGCCATCTGACTGCCCACTCGTTAAGTTTATCTAAGTCTCCCTGCAATATGTTTACGTCAGACTGTGATCCAATAATCCTACCTAACTTAGTATCATCAGCAAACTTGCTGATATCGCTGCTAATCCCACTATCCAAGTCGTTGATGTAAATCAAAAATAGTAATGGGCCCAAAACAGACCCTTGTGGAACTCCACTTGTCACCAGTCCCCATTCAGATTTGGAACCATTAATTGTAACCCTTTGTTGCCTATTACTTAGCCAAGCTCTGATCCAATGAAGAACCTTCCCATCTATACCATGAGCCCTAACCTTATTTAAGAGTCGCTCGTGTGGTACTTTGTCAAATGCCTTACTAAAGTCCAGATATATTATATCATAATCCTTATCATTATCTGCCGTCTCATAAACTTTCCTATAAAAACTCAATAAATTGGTGAGACATGACCTACCCTTGGTGAATCCATGTTGTGAATCATTGATCAAACTATGTTTATCTAAGTGCTCTCTAATGTTTTTTGCAATAATAGATTCCAATAATTTACCCACCACTGATGTTAGTTAGACTTACGGGTCAATAATTTGACTTTAGTCCTCTGTCTCCCTTCTTAAATATGGGAACAACATTTCCTTTCCTCCACAATAATGGCACATCGCCTATCTCAACCGATTTCCTAAAAATGTGCACTAACGACTCACTAACAACCTCCTTGCATTCCTTTAATACCCTGGGATACACTTCATCTGGTCCTGGCGATTTAAATGTTTTCATTTTTTCTATACCCTCCTCCACCATTTCCCTAGTTATCACAATATCTTTGAGTTTCTCAATTTTCTGACTGCAAAGTCTGCAAGCCGTCACACACACAGAATCGTTCGCCTGCATGTTCATTCGCCAGTCAGCTGTTCGACTGTAAACAAACATGGTTCTTTGTGGTTTGTGGTTTAACCACTTTGTGGTTAGGATTATGTTTCATTAAAACCTATAAGGTTAGGTTATGTTTCATTAAAACCTATAAGGTTAGGTTATGTTTCATTAAAACCTATAAGGTTAGGTTAGGTTTCATTAAAATATATAAGGTAAGGTTAGGTTTATTTATTTTATTTTTTTATTTTTTTTTTTTTTCTTTGCGCAAAATAAAACTATCTCCATTACAACACGCACCTATTGTAGGCCACGAAAAAATAGTCTTTGTCTCTGAAAACGACCGCGAAACTCGTCCATTATTACCGACGGCTATAATTACGTGCCTTGTAATGCATTAAGTTGTAGTAGAACAATTTCTTTCATGACATCGTAAAAAAAAGTAAGCTGAAAGGCTTGTGGAGCCCGCCAACTTCTGCGGATTATGCACCCAAAAACATAGTTACCGAAATAGGAAATGTAGGTACTTATTACTTCTATTGCCGTTTCTTTAGCTGTGCTTTCCTGTGCCTGTATGTTTGTTTTTTGTGCAATGAATTTTCTAAATTCAGATAAGTGAGGTTAAGTTTTGGTTAGGTTAGGAGGCATTCATGATTCTTAACACCACTGTGTGTCAGGGTGTGTCTGGTGAGTTCAGAATGGGTATAAACCTTTTCCACACTCTAGGCATTCATGGTTCTTAACACCACTGTGTGTCAGGGTGTGTCTGGTGAGGTCACTCTTTGTAGTAAATCTTTTCCCACACTCTAAACATTTATAATTCTTAACACCACTGTGTGTCAGGGTGTGTGGTGAGGTGACCCATTGTAGCAAATCTTTTCCCACACTCTAAACATTCATAATTCTTAACACCACTGTGTGTCAGGGTGTGTGAGGTGAGGTCACTCTTTGTAGTAAATCTTTTCCCACACTCTAGGCATTCATGATTCTTAACACCACTGTGTGTCAGGGTGTGTTTGGTGAGACTCTTTCTAGCAAATCTTGTCCCACACTCTAAACATTCATAATTCTTAACACCGCTGTGTGTCAGGGTGTGTGTGGTGAGGTGACCCATTGTAGCAAATCTTTTCCCACACTCTAAACATTCATAATTTTTAACACCACTGTGTGTCAGGGTGTGTATGGTGAGGTGACCCATTGTAGCAAATCTTTTCCCACACCCTAAACATTCATAATTCTTAACACCGCTGTGTGTCAGGGTGTGTGTGGTGAGGTGACCCATTGTAGCAAATCTTTTCCCACACTCTAAACATTCATAATTCTTAACACCACTGTGTGTCAGGGTGTGTTCGGTGAGTTGACTCTTTGTAGTAAATCTTTTCCCACACTCTAAATATTCATAATTCTTAACACCACTGTGTGTCAGGGTGTGTCTGGTGAGTTCAGAACGGGTATAAAACCTTTTCCCACACTCTAGGCATTCATGGTTCTTAACACCACGGTGTGTCAGGGTGTGTCTGGTGAGGTCACTCTTTGTAGTAAATCTTTTCCCACACTCTAAACATTCATAATTCTTAACACCACTGTGTGTCCGGGTGTGTGTGGTGAGGTCACTCTTTGTAGTAAATCTTTTCCCACACTCTAGGCATTCATGATTCTTAACACCACTGTGTGTCAGGGTGTGTTTGGTGAGCTGACTCTTTCTAGCAAATCTTGTCCCACACTCTAAACATTCATAATTCTTAACACCACTGTGTGTCAGGGTGTTCGGTGAGTTGACTCTTTGTAGTAAATCTTTTCAATCGAGTCATGCGAGAGACTGTTGGCTGTTATATAGAACCGGCTTTTAAATGTATCTACATGTACAATAGTCACTTGAATATTTTTATTACTTTTAAACGTATTGAATTATAATTTGCAAAAACTTACTGATTTATATCGAATATCTTTAAAGTAATCACTATGGATTTTGATTTGACTAAGAAAGTTGACTTCAACTTTGCAGACAAAGACGATCACGAGCGACTGCCTCAGACTGACTGATGCAGACGGACTAACTAGTCAGAGCGAGAAAAAACTAGTCAAACTAGTCAGAGCGAGAAAAAACCAACGAAGTTCGACTAACTAGACGGAAAAAGTGCTAGTGTGACGCCGCCTTTAGTGATCCTGGCGACAGGCGGGCGTCCCCCCCTCACGGCAACACGCTGTCATCCGCCTCACCTGTGCCTTCCTGAAGAAGGCAGGTCAGCTGCCACGTCTGTTATAGCATCATAGGACATCATCAGGGCTTATAGTGTTCCCCAAGAGATCCTCGCAGCACTATACAACACCAACATAAACTGCCATGGTATACTGAAGTGACATACTCAGAAATGCCTTACAGAAAAACCAATTTACTACTTACCAATACATACACTGATCGTGGACTAGAAAGGTTCACTGCAAGGGAAGGTGAGGGATGTGTATAGCAAGGGACTCGAAGGGAGGCGAAGGGCGGCAGGATATCCAGGTCAGCAGCCGTGTTGCCATGAGTGCCGTGAGTCTGGCTGGCCTCGCCACTATTATGCTGGCTGCTGTTGGTTTAGGGCTGCGAGGATCCCTTGGGGAACACTATGAGCCCTGGTGATGCCCAATGATGCTATCACAGGCGTGGCAGCTGCCCTGTCTTGTGTCTTTCTCAGGAATCGCGGCACTATTCAAGTATTTAACCCAAAGCAAAACAATCGAACAATTGACGTCTATGATGCGCAATACTCTGCTCTTCACAACTCTTATTTTATTTGTCATGCTTCCTTAATTAATACTATACTTACTTCAAGAACCAATTGTGAGAAAAAAAAAAAATACTTACCGTATAATCCTTTGCCTTGCTCTGTACAGGGCACACTGCTTAGCCATGATAATGATGGATATTCTCTTCTCAGTATCTTTTCTTCTCTGCAGCATGTCTAACCGAACCAAATCACATTTGCGCCAAATATTTATTTTAGCTTCATCAGTTTTCAACTGAAGTAAATGTGGTAGGCTACTTGGCAATATTTCGGAGGAGAAATGCCAAGCGTCGCAATATGAATAAATGCTTTCAAAGAACCGTCGTTTTAAGACTATATAATATTATCATGATCATTATCCATTGGTACAGAATCAGTGTGTATTCCAAATATTCAAAGAGTAATCTTGATAAACAGAAGTAAGAATAGCCCGTGATACACGATAAAAGGCATGACTAACCATAGTCATGCCTTTTGACGAAGGCTTTGACAAACTTACGTTCTTGTGCTATATATATATATATATATATATATATAAATATATAGAGTATATATATATATATATATATATATATAGTATATATATATATATATATATATATATCTATATATATATAGATATATATATAATATAAAATAGTATATATCATATAGTATATATTAAAAAATATATATATCTATATATAATTAAAAAATATATATTATATAAATATTATAATATATATATATATAATAATATATATATATATATAAATATAATATATATTATAATATATAATATATATATATATATATATATGATATTAATATATATATTATATATAATATATTAAATAACTATAAATATTATAGAATATATATATATATATATATATAATATAATATGAATATATATATTATATATATATATATATATATATATATATATATATAATATATATAATATATAGATATAATTATATAATATTATATATCTAATATATATATATATATATATCTTAATATAAATATATAATTATATATATATATATACTATATATACGATTATATATATATATATATATATATATATATACTATATACTATATATATATATATATAATATAAATATGTTATATATCATATTATATATATTTATTTATATATAGTTATATACTATATCTATATATATATATACTATATATCATAGATACAGAGCTACGATTAGAATATACTGATGGAAAGAGATGAGTCTTTGATGAGAGAGTCAATGAGCGATCTGAGAAGATGAGAGACCAGAGACGAGGGGACGATGAGAGAGGGGAGCGCGAGGAGCGCGCACGGAGAAGAGAGGAGAAGAGAACGCGAGCGCGAGAGAGAGAGAGAGAGAGAGAGAGAGAGAAGAATGTGTCAGCTGATCCACGGGGCAGCTATCAAGCAGGCATGCAGTCGTGCTTAGTCACCAAGCCCTCCCTTACCCTCTCTATCTCTCTCTCTCTGATATGCATGAGCAGCAGCATCACCAATGACAACCACACAGTCATTACCGAGCCATCAGCGTGAGTGGCCACATCTGTTTATGTTGGTAACGCTGTATTAACAAAGGTAAAGATGGGGGCATACGCTAAGCTGCGCGTGGCCTCGGTGCTCATCTCCATCGCATTAGCCTTTGAGCCTGTGGTGGGTGACAACCCGCTACTCCGGGACTGGCCGGGATTCGAATCCGGGCCCGCGGATTCGTAGCTAGGCGCGCTAGCCACTACACCACGGAGGCGCTAATTAGGCGGAGGCTGTATTAGTGGCATGAGCATTCTGCGTGATTTACTGTTACCGATGGTAGTAGTAGTAGTAGTAGTAGTAGTAGTAGTAGTAGTAGTAGTAGTAGTAGTAGTAGTAGTAGTAGTACCTTATCTAGACTAGTATCTGCTTACATTACCTATTAGTAGATAGTACTTATCACATCAACAACAAAATAATAACACTAATAATGATGAAATAATGATAATAATAATAATGATGAAATAATGATAATAATAATAATGATGATCATGTTGACAACCCTTATCTATCTTATCATTACAGACATTAGGATCATTCAACCACTGCCTTACATTTGGGACCTGAAGTATAGAATGATGATCACACACACACACACACACACACACACACACACCTCAACACAAACACCTTTCCATTTTCTTACACAGTCAATGGTATAAGTGAAAACTATGTGTGTGTGTATGTGTGTATGTGTGTGTGTGTGTGTCACTTACCCACGAGCAGGAGAATCAAGACGCCCATGATGACTGGCAGAGAGAGAGAGAGAGAGAGAGAGAGCACTAAGGTAGAGAAGGAGGCAGCAAGATCACAGAAGTGGTGGTGGTGGTGGCGGTAGTAGTGGTGGTGGTAGTGGCGGTAGTAGTGGTGGTGGTGGCGGTAGTAGTGGTAGTGACTTTGAAGTGTCTCGCTGCGATCGAGCCACGTGTTCGAAGCAGCGGAATTTTCACATGTTCGCCAGCCTGTCTTTGCTTTCACTTTCTGGACCACGCGGTTTAGTGTGCAAGTACCCACTATTTCTATGAGGTTTCCTTCTTTACATCTGTTTGAACAAGAGATATGTCGACACACACACACACACACACACACACACGCACACATACAAATATCAACCCCAAGTGTTCTCTCTCTCTCTCTCTCTCTCTCTCTCTCTCTCTCTCTCTCTCTCTCTCTCATCGTCATCCCCATTTGGAGTACATTTTCATCCTAATCATCATTGCATGGGGTACTATTCAATTAGTTCATAGTAATTGGCCCGTCAGGGTGGCAAGGTTGGTAGAGACGTGAGTTCGCAATGTGCAGCGTCCCTGTGCATTCGGTCAGCGATTCGAGTCCGCCTAGTTCGTGCTGACGTGGCGGCGCTTTGTATAGTCAATAACCTTGTAGTTGGTACTTGCAAAGTGTCTAGATAGGATGAAAATCTTATCTTATCATAGTAATTGGATGCATTCTGTGTCATGACCCGTACGTATATACAGACTGGCCTAAGAACGTCACATCACGCTCAGACAGACACTAACGCGGGTTACAATACTGTGTTTTGAAGTCCGCGTTTGTGATGTCTTTAGTAACATTCAGGAATATCTGACTATTATAACACACGTAAGCAAAGCGAACAGTGACACAAGAGTTTTGATATGTGACTGTTTCCTTACGCTAATCAAAATACAGTCTTTCACACACACACACACATACACACACACGCCGTCTGTTAGCAAAGCGAATAGTGACACAAGAGTTTTGATATGTGACTGTTTCCTTCCGCTGATTAAAATAGTCTTTCACACACACATGTATACACACGCACACACATGTATACACACACACACGCCGTCACAGGTCGCACCCTCCGCACTAAGGGACAAACACGGTAACACTGAGGCCCCTTGAAGGTACTCAAGCGCTCTGCCACGATCTGGGAAGTGAAGGGAGAAGCTCATCGGCTAGTGCTCCCCCGATGCTCCCTCCCTCCAGACCTTCTCCTCCAATCACCATGAGAGTCTCCTCGGCGATGGCCAATCAGCGTGCGGCGCGGGAAGGCTGAATGAGTGCCAAGATGGAGGGGGCGTGGTCATGTTTTACTCTCCGGGTGTGCTACGAAACATTAACCCCTTGAGACCCAGAACGTAATTTCTATTGTAATTTGGCTATCATTACAGACGATTTTTAGTGACTATAAGCAATATTTCATAGATATGACCTGTTTAGTATCGTTGTCGACTAACTAATTTGGTATAAATTTTATGGCTAACAACACACGATTTTATAGAGCAAAGGAAAGCTCTGGGCGTGAAGGGGTTAAAGTTACAACGACCTGACCCTCTGTATCTATATCTATTTGTATAACTGCGACACGTGCTATACGGGCATCCTAACCATGTCACTTTGAAGCAGGGTATTGCAGTGCCCGCCCCGCCAGGTCCTTCTCTCCCCACGAGCACAACACATTGACCCCTTCACACCCAGATCTTGCCTTTGCAATATAAAACATCGCGTGTTGCCGAGCCATAACATTACGAAAAGTAACTGAATATACAAAATTAACTAGCAGACAGAGATACTAAACAGGTCATAGCTATAAAATAATGCTTATATTCACTAAAAATCGTCTAATGGTACCCAAATTACAATGGAAATTACGTTGTGGGTCTCAAGGGGTTCACAACACACACGAAGGTTCAATTAACGACTGAGTTTTTTTTTTTTTTTTTTTTTTTTATACATCACAAGGAACTGGCCAAGGGCACAACAAAAATGGGTAACACAAAGCCCGCTAAGTTGCCAGTCCCTATAAAGTAGACAGTAAGAGAATAAAAATAAAAAAGAGGGGTGAGCCAATTTAGTTCGGGAGGTGTCTTGTTACTCTTCTTTTGAAAAGATTTACTTTACACGCCCGCCCTTCGATGCCACATATAAGCGAAGGCCATGCATGGATGGTGAATAACAGCTCTTTCAACCATGTGTGCACCGACCTTCTCATTTCCTCTGCTAATTAAATTTTGTATTGAATAAGAAGTGTGTCGTGCACGGCCTCGCTATAGATGCTGAGTATAGTGTATTCAAGCTATAATACCAAGACAACCACGCACCCTCCCCTCGCTCTCATCACCAGGAGGCTCTCTCTCTCTCTCTCTCTCTCTCTCTCTCTCTCTCTCTCTCTCTCTCTCTCTCTCTCTCTCTCTCTCTCTCTCTCTCTGCACGACGGACCGATTCAGTGTTTTGTTGATAACGAAGAGACACGTGGTTCCCGCCGGAGAGCAGTGGCGGTAGCACCCGTTTTGAAAGTAAAAGTTGGTGTCTATGTAATGAATGAATGTGTGTGTGTGTGTGTGTGTGTGTGTGTGTGTGTGTGTGTGGTGTGTGTGTGTGCGTGTGGTGTGTGTGTGTGGTGTGTGTGTGTGTGTGTGTGCGTGCGTGCGTGCGTGTGTGTATGTGTGTGTGTGTGTGTGTGTGTGTGTGTGTGTGTGTGTGTGTGTGTGTGTGTGTGCGTGCGTGTGTGTGTGTATGTATGTGTGTGTGTGTGTGGTGTGTGTGTGCGTGGTGTGTGTGTGTTGTGTGTGTGTGTGTGTGTGTGTGAGATATATATATAATATATATATATATATATATATAGAGAGAGAGAGAGAGAGAGAGAGAGAGAGAGAGAGAGAGAGAGAGACGAGAGAGAGAGATGAGAGAGAGAGAGAGAGAGAGAGAGAGAGAGAGAGAGAGAGAGAGAGGGCAAAGAGAGAGAGATAGTGACAAACAGAAAAACAGACAGAGGCAGAGACTGAGACGGACAGGGAGATCGACACAGACAGACAGACAGACAGACAGACATAGGCAGAGACAGACAGACAGGCAGACAGACAGACAATAAGACAGACAGACAGACAGAGGGAGGATGAAAACAGAACAATGTAGAAACGTTCGTGAAGTCATCTAAAAAGTCATTTGTGTACTTTTTGTTCATGTGACGAAGAAAGAAGAAGAATAGAACTTGTTTAAACAGGTGGTATAGATAAACGCTGTAGACAAAGCTCGAAAAAAGAGCAAAGTTGTAATAAACATCAACAAGATATAATAGTTGAGTCCACTTCATTGGTCTTTGTTTACGCTACCACCACCACCACCACTATCACAACCACCATCACCATAACCATCCACCACCACCACTATCACAACCCATCACCTACGCTACACCACCCACCACTATCACAACCATCACATAACGCTACCACCACCACCACCTACACAACCACTATACATAACGCTACACACCACCACTATCACAACCGCCATCACCATAACCATCCACCACCCCCACCACTATCACAACCACCATCACCATAACGCTACCACCACCACCACCACTATCACAACCACCATCACCATAACCATCCACCAGCACCACCACTATCACAACCACCATCACCATAACGCTACCACCACCACCACCACTATCACAACCACCATCACCATAACGCTACCACCACCACCACCACTATCACAACCACCATCACCATAACGCTACCACCACCACCACCACTATCACAACCACCATCACCATAACCATCCACCACCACCACCACTATCACAACCACCATCACCAAAGCTATCCACCAGCCCCACCACTATCACAACAACCATCAAAATAGCTATCCACCAGCCCCACCACTATCACAACCACCATCACCATAACCATCCACCACCACCATCACTATCACTACCACCATCACCATAACGCTACCACCACCACCACCACTATCACGACCGCCATCACTATAACCATCCACTACCACCACCACTATCACAACCACCATCACCATAACGCTACTACCAGAACCAGCACTATCACAACCACCATCACTATAACCATCCACCACCACCACCACTATCACAACCACCATCACCATAACCATCCACCAGCACCACCACTATCATAACCACCATCACCATAACCATCCACCACCACCACCACTATCACAACCACCATCACTATAACCATCCACCAGCCCCACCCACTATCACAAACCACCATCACCATAACCATCCACCAGCACCAGCACCATCACAGCCACCATCACCATAACCATCCACCACCACCACCACTATCACAACCGCCATCACCATAACGCTACCACCACCACCACTACTATCACAACCACCATCACCATAACCATCTACCAGCACCACCACTATCACAACCGCCATCACTATAACCATCCACCAGCACCACCACTATCACAACCGCCATCACCATAACGCTACCACCAGCACCACCACTATCACAACCGCCATCACCATACCGCTACCACCACCACCACCACTATCACACCGCCATCACCATAACGCTACCGCCAGCACCACCACTATCACAACCACCATCACTATAACCATCCACCAGCCCCACCACTATCACAACCACCATCACTATAACCATCCACCGGCCCCACCACAATCACAACCACCATCACCATAACCATCCACCAGCACCAGCACCATCACAACCACCATCACCATAACCATCCACCACCACCACCACTATCACAACCGCCACACCATAACGCTACCACCACCACCACTACTATCACAACCACCATCACCATAACCATCCACCAGCACCACCACTATCACAACCGCCATCACTATAACCATCCACCAGAACCACCACTATCACAACCGCCATCACCATAACGCTACCACCAGCACCACCACTATCACAACCGCCATCACCATAACGCTACCACCACCACCACCACTATCACAACCACCATCACCATAACGCTACCACCACCACTATCACAACCACCATCACTATAACCATCCACCACCACCACCACTATCACAACCACCTTCACCATAACGCTACCGCCAGCACCACCACTATCACAACCGCCATCACCATAACCATCCACCAGCACCACCACTATCACAGCCGCCATCACCATAACGCTACCGCCAGCACCACCACTATCACAACCACCATCACCATAACCATCCACCAGCACCACCACTATCACAACCGCCATCACTATAACCATCCACCAGCACCAGCACCATCACAACCGCCATCACCATAACGCTACCGCCACCACCACCACTATCACAACCGCCATCACCATAACGCTACCACCAGCACCACCACTATCACAACCACCATCACCATAACGCTACCACCACCACCACCACCACCACTATCACAACCGCCATCACCATAACGCTACCACCAGTACCACCACTATCACAACCGCCATCACCATAACGCTACCACCACCACCACCACTATCACAACCGCCATCACCATAACGCTACCACACCACCACCACTATCACAACCACCATCACCATAACGCTACCACCACCACCACCACTATCACAACCACCATCACCATAACGCTACCACCAGCCCCACCACTATCACAACCACCATCACTATAACCATCCACCAGCACCAGCACCATCACAACCGCCATCACCATAACGCTACCGCCACCACCACCACTATCACAACCGCCATCACCATAACGCTACCACCACCACCACCACTATCACAACCACCATCACCATAGCGCTACCACCAGCCCCACCACTATCACAACCACCATCACCATAACGCTACCACCACCACCACCACTATCACAACCACCATCACCATAACGCTACCACCACCACCACCACTATCACAACCACCATCACCATAACGCTACCACCACCACCACCACTATCACAACCACCATCACCATAACGCTACCACCAGCACCACCACTATCACAACCACCATCACCATAACGCTACCACCACCACCACCACCACTATCACAAACCGCCATCACCATAACGCTACCACCAGTACCACCACTATCACAACCGCCATCACCATAACGCTACCACCACCACCACCACTATCACAACCGCCATCACCATAACGCTACCACCACCACCACCACTATCACAACCACCATCACCATAACGCTACCACCACCACCACCACTATCACAACCACCATCACCATAACGTACCACCAGCCCCACCACTATCACAACACCATCACCATAATGCTACCACCAGCACCACCACTATCACAACCACCATCACCATAACGCTACCACCACCACCACCACTATCACAACCGCCATCACCATAACGCTACCACCAACACCACCACTATCACAAACCACCATCACCATAACACTACCACCACCACCACTATCACAACCACCATCACCATAACACTACCACCACCACCACTATCACAACCACCATCACCATAACGCTACCACCACCACCACCACTATCACAACCACCATCACCATAACGCTACCACCACCACCACCACTATCACAACCACCATCACCATAACCATCCACCACCACCACCACTATCACAACCACCATCACCATAACGCTACCACCACCACCACCACTATCACAACCACCATCACCATAACGCTACCACCAGCACCACCACTATCACAACCACCATCACCATAACGCTACCACCACCACCACCACAACCACCATCACCATAACGCTACCACCACCACCACCACTATCACAACCACCATCACCATAACGCTACCACCAGCACCACCACTATCACAACCACCATCACCATAACGCTACCACCAGCACCACCACTATCACAACCACCATCACCATAACGCTACCACCAGCACCAGCACTATCACAAACACCATCACTATAACCATCTACCAGCCCCACCACTATCACAACCACCATCATCATAACCATCCACCAGCACCAGCACCATCAGAACCGCCATCACCATAACGCTACCATCACCACCACCACTATCACAACCGCCATCACCATAACGCTACCACCAGCACCGCCACTATCACAACCACCATCACCATAACGCTACCACCCCCACCACCACTATCACAACCACCATCACCATAACCATCCACCACCACCACCACTATCACAACCACCATCACCATAACGCTACCACCTTCACCACAACTATCACAACCACCATCACCATAACGCTACCACCAGCACCACCACTATCACAACCACCACCACCATAACGCTACCACCACCACCACCACTATCACAACCACCATCACCATAACCATCCACCGAAAAGCCACCAATTAACCCCTTCGCGCCCAGATCTTTCCTTTGCTATAAAAAAATTTGCATGTTGTCGAGCCATAAAATTACGAGAAGTAACTGAATATACCAAATAACCTAGTCGACAAGGATAATAAACAGGTCATATCTATAAAGTATTGCAGATATTCACTAAAACTCGTCTTAGGGTACCCAAATTACAATGGAAATTACGTTCTGCGTCTCAAGGGGTTCAAGGCAAAACTAAAAACAAAACATTAACATACATAAGGCGTATTTTGTAGTGTCCTTCCGGAGTAAAATTATACTTATTTAAGCTCCGCCCCTGCTTGCCATCACAAAATACGATTGTAGCGCTGCCAAAGCTCTTTCTTGATGTTGCCGAGAGTAAAAGTGTCGTACACTTCATTACCTCTTACAGAGGCTCAAGGAATATCGTTAAGGTTGACATTATTGAAGGCACAGCAAAGAGTAGTAGCGTGATTGTCTGTATTACACATCGATATCTAATTGTTTTGAGCTCCTAGAATGGCCTAGCATTGTTTTCTAACTCTATAGATGGACTTGATATTAAACTGAAATGTTTAGGGCGCTATGAAACTGTTATTTGAATATCTATTTGCTACACAGCCATTTCACGATGTGCGTCGAGGATGTTTAATGCTATCATGGACCTGTACGTATGTAGGCTACGTGTACCTACATCTACGTTTCACGAATTATTCTTTGCCTAAACCTAGATGAATGCTGGTTGTGATTCATCCTCCAGTGCATCTCCCCCGTTTAACATCCATGGGCGGGTGTGGTGGGCGGGTGTGTGATGGACGTGTGGTGGGTGGGTGTGTGGTGGGCGGATGTATGATGGGCGTGTGGTGGGCGGATGGGTGATGGGCGTGTGGTGGGTGGGTGTGTGGTGGGCGGATGTGTGATGGGCGTGTGGTGGGTGGGTGTGTGGTGGGCGGATGGGTGATGGGCGTGTGGTGGGTGTGTGTGGTGGGCGGGTGGGTGATGGGCGTGTGGTGGGTGGGTGTGTGATGGGTGTGTGGTGGGCGGGTGGTGGGCGGGTGGGTGCCTGGGTGGTGGTGGCCCGTGGGTTACACACAGAGACCTTCCTACGCGTGTTGGAGCTGAATCAGGCTGATGAAATGTTCGTATTCGTGCCCTGCGATAGGTTCTCTAAAAGGCTTTCTTTTTGTGTGATATAACATATATACCAAATTTATAAATTTCTATTGCAAATGTAATATCACTCATGAATATATTTAAGTATTTGACTATACTATAGCAATAATACACCAGTTTTGGTGCTAAGCCAGCAAGCATCAACGAAGATTCGGACACACTGAAAAATTCGAGGGATTGGGAAATTTGTTCCCAGACGTCGCTGGAGAATTTTAATATTTGTGACTTCTTACCTGTTAAGAGTCACCTATTCTACTCCTTACCTACTCTTAATTAAATACAGTATCCTTTGCATGTCGTGCGCATGTAATGAATGTTGAATTGGATGAGAATTAAAGGAAAAGAGAAACATTTACGGGAGGAGTTTTGATAAGATTTTCTCATGCGCGCGATCTGATTGGCCAGGCTCTTGAAACCACCACTCACACCCACGACTGTAAAACTTTACAGGAAAAGAGTAAAATATCGCTGCCGGAGTGTATCTGCTCAGTTTTCTATGCACGCAAAAGAGTAAAAAATATGTGGGCGGAGCTTAAATAAGTAAAATTTTACTTCCAAGGGCATGGACAAAATACGCCTATACACAAAGTCTTCACCAAGTGGAAAACAAACACAAGGAAACACAGTACAAACACAAGCCACAAAGAGAACCCTATAAACAAGAAACGATAAAGTGCAAATGACCTCAGCTGCACCCTATGCACTCATTGCATTTGCCGCCGCTCTTTTGTTTCTGTCCTTTATTTCCTTTTTACTCGTGAAATATGAGAGATAAAACAGTTTTCTCCTCACGAGCCTCTACTTACAAGTGCTTCATTTATGCCTGGCTTTTAGAGTGGCCTTGTGGAAAGTGCTTGTTGATGGACGGACGAGACTTTGCCTGTGAAGGAAGCTGCCACGATAACGCCAAGCTTCTATACGGTAGACGCNTAGGTGGGGGAATAGTAGTTGTAGGTGGTAATAGTAGTAGTAGGTGGTATAGTAGAGTAGTAGTAGGTTTTAAATAGTAGTAGTGGGGTGGTAAATGGGGGGCTATCACATGCAGCCCAACCCGCCTGCCTGGCGGCCCTTTATTTGTTTTGGTTATTTCAAATGGCGGCTGGTGACTTCAGTATCTCGGCCACAGCTAGCCCAGACCCCGCGATCCTTTGTTATATAGATCAGTGGATACACACCGGCTACCTCATGTTGTGGCCGAGAGCTTCGCCTGCCGGTGGACATGGTAACGGGACGACCCCCAGGCGAGGGTTACCCACGGTTCACGTCGTATTGCAGCCGAGATTCAGGGCCGTCTCAGGGACGTCCACCACCAGTAAGGGCCAAATCTAAAGGTGGTGGGGGGGGCCCTATGAAGGGTCACTATGACCCGTCGATCATCGTCCCCAGCCTTCGACGAGGTCAGTTGGTGTGGCTGTACAACCCCAGGAAAAAAAAGGGGTTGTGTCCCAAGCTACAGAGCCCTTGGGAGGGGCCGTACACTGTGGTGAATCGGATAAGCACGTCACCTACAGGATACGGCGTGGCTCGCGCGGCCCGTATCCTGGTAGTCCATGCCGACAGACTGTGGAGATACCATGGCCCAGGTACGTATACTTGGGGCGAGATGGAGGAGGGAACGTCAAGCAGCGAAAGAGGCGACGACGGGCAGCCTTGAAAGGACCACAGGAAGCGATGTTTGAGGGGATGGTTCCTCTGGAAGGCACCATGAGGACCTGCGCGCCAGTGAAGTATTGCTGGCGTCGCCCCCACTGCCAGCCCAGGCCCGATGTCGGAGGAAGCTGAGGAACCTGACCTAGGGTGGGGAGGAGCCCGCCCGAGGAGGTGCGAGATGCCCACCTCAGTGGATGACGGATTATGACAGGGAGTAAGAGAGCCTGGTTTGTTCCTTTGTTGAAAACATCCTTAAAAAAAAAAAATGATTTTGTTCTCTGGGGTTTTTTTTAGTAGATATGTCCTTTCCTGTATGTCTATCTTTTTTAGTCAAATGCTTGGCCGAGGGTGGCCAGTTTTGTGAAGAAGGGGGCAGTGTTATAAAGGCCGCCAGCTGCTTCAAGGTGACGCGCCTTCATTCGCGCCAAATGCTTTGATTGGATCCGGCATAGTGAGAGGGTGTTGCCCCCACAGCACCAAACACTCTCATTTGGCCCCGGCATCATGTCACACTAATGCGGCCAAGTGATTGGCTGGCTGACTGGTGCCGCCAAAAAGCCGAGGGGAAAGCGACAAGGCCCGAGACGCCGCGGGGCAGTTTGAGCGTGGAACATCGTTGAGGGAGCCGTATGGAGGAAACCAGGAGGCCAGGTGTAAGAGTGTGGCCCAGTGTCATGAAAGCCGAGAGATCCTTGAGTTCTTTATTGTTGACGACTACAAGACAGACGCGAAGCCAAGACTGAGCCCCGCTGGCGGGAGACTCCACGCTTCCAACGGGATGTCCCCGCAACACATTAAATGTTCCTTTAAACTCCAACACCAGGGTTTGTCGGTTAACCTGAGAAAAGAGGAGTGAAACCGGACCCCGGGAGTTAATAGTGGTAGCAGTTATCAGCCAAGAGAGTGTGGAGGTCAACGGATTACTTTAACCGACCTTCACATTAGCGTGTAAAGTGTGTTCATGTGTGACCCACGGGGGTGCGTGAGGAAGTGACGCTCCCGCCCGGGTGGCTGTTGAAACAGGAATGTGGAGGTCAACGGATTACTTTAACCGACCTTCACACTAGCGTGTAAAGTGTGTTCATATGTGACCCACGGGGGTGCGTGAGGAAGTGACACTCCCGCCCACGGGACCGTAGTAACAGAGGAACAGCCTGATGGCTTGTAGTGTAATGACCAGAGCTGGGCAGTATATTAAATACAATTGTATTTAAATACGTATTTAAATACATTTGTGTATTTAAAATGTATTTATAAATACATTGGTTGTCATGTATTTAAATACAGTATTTAAATACTTTTATGAGTATTTAAATACATTGTATTTAAATACATTTAATATAAAAAAAATAATATTTTTTTATCAGTTAATTTGGCCATAAACCCGCCCAACTATCTGGCAACCCTGATGTTACAGTGAACCAGTGTTTCCACTGGCAAGGACATGTCCTGATTTCAAGGAAATTTATGCCTGAGAAGGAAATTTCTAAGGAAACTCTAAGGATTTTTTTTTTTTCGGACATGTTAAAATATGTGTGTATTTAAAATGTATTTACAAATGTATTTAAATACAATTGATGTATTTAGTATTTAGTATTTAAATACATTCGTAAAATGTATTTAGTATTTAGTATTTAAATATATTTCTCCCATGTATTTAGTATTTAGTACTTAAATACATTCAATGTATTTAGTGCCCAGCTCTGGTAATGACTGTGGTGTAGTTTTACCTTACGACGGTCAGCAAGTGACCGGAGGTGATGGAGGAGTGTAGTGTGTGGTGTGACGTATATTGTAGTGTTACCTAGTACAGGAAGTGAAAAGGAGAGGAGGTGTTTATCTTTCCCCTGGGTGTGTGACATGGTGTGTAAAAGTGAGTGGTCCGGTGGCCAGCGCGGGTGACTGGCGTAAAACCGCCCCAGTTAACACAAAGCTAGGCTCTCCCTCCACACATACGCCAAACTGTTAGTAAATTTGTTACGACGGGGACGAAGGTAAGGTAAGTTCGTAACACTATTATAGGTACCTTGCAACTGACGTCACGATGTAGCGGATTCAAGCCAAATGCCGCCCGTCGGCGCTCTGATATTTTTGCTGGAGGACCAACAGCTGGTCGGCGAGGCGTAAGATGTCAACAATATAGTAATTTTCCCCTACCAAATATATGTTTATCAGTATAAATGATATACTGTTATCTTCGTAAAGTTTGTTCTATATTATTATCAAAATAAAAAAGCTATAAAACACACCAAAGAAATGCTTTATGAGACTTATGAAGAATATGCATGAACTTAATATTCACTTAAACTCGTCGCCATTAAAAATTTTGCGAGTCAACTGTTAACATGGAGCGTATCAATAGGGGCAGAATTTTTATATTTTCTATTGATATATTTTGTTTTCTGATAAATGAATTATCACCATGCATAAATTAGCGTTAACTAAATAAATAGCATCATCAATCGGGTAATTTTCCCGATTGATGATGTTATTTATTTAGTTATTTATTATATTGTTAACTAATAACTATTATATTATTATATGTTATTTATTTGTAATTTACTAAATAATAACATAATCAATCGGGAAAATTACCCGATTGATGATGATGTTTATTTAGTTAACGCTAATTTATGCATGGTGGTAATTAATTTATCAGAAAACTAAATATATCAATGGAAAGCTAACAAAATTCCGCTTCTATTGATATGCTCCATATTAACTTAACATATTGACTAGCAAAATTTTTAATGGCGACGAGTTTTAATGAATCATCTTGTTCATGCATATTTCTTCAGTCTCATAATGGCGCGCCTTTCTTTAGTGTGTTTTATGGTTTTTTATTTGATGATATTGTAGAACAAACATTTACGAAGATAACAGTATATTATATATACTGATAAACATATATTTGGTATGGAAAATTACCATAAGCTGGCAAACATGGGCGGCAAGTGGAGTTTGTTGGTCCTCCACGCTCGCCTCTCATGCGTCTGTCGCCTGCACAACGAGGGCTGTGACGTCACGTGCAAGTCACCTATACTACGGTAAGGTAGTATTAAAGAAGTAGGGTTGTGCGGTATCAACATAAAACCGGTTTTAAGCCGATTCCGATTTTCGGGAATCTGTAGCAGTTAAGATACCGGTATCGATAGGTTTTTTTCCCATACCGGTATTTCAATTTTTCATACCCTTGTAACGCGGGAAAATGAGTCAAACTGGGGACTCGACGATTGACGAAAAGTTTACACTGAGTGGTGAGAGTAAAGTAATATATAGCCATTTATTAAATAGTAATTTTTCTTCACTCCTCAGTCCCAATTCATTTGGATATAGGTTTCCGGCTATATGTTTATGGTCTCGTAGTCACTGGTGACATCACGGGAAGAAGGTAAGAGAGAAAGCAGACAGCTGCTCTCTTTCTCTCAACCCGACACCCGAGTGGAACGGTCGTGTGGAGGGAGTTGTTCCTGATAACCTTTTCAAAGGTAGGGGAGTGGCGTGTTTCTTATAGGGCATCTGGTGCATTGATTAGATCATGACAGACTTGTAACTTGTGATATGTTATCAGGGTCTTGTTCCTGGGGAAGTGAGCTGAGCGGAGTGCTGGCTGATACCCCGACTGACACACGTGTTTGATGGCGTCGAGACCTGGGGCCAGATGCTGAGAGTGAGCTAGGGCGCCCTATCCACTAGGGCGCCTGTGGTAAGGCGAAACGCCCTCCCACCGCAATGCTCAGTCGAGATTGCTGCCTTAGGGGCACCGCTAAAGGCGCTGAAAACTAAGGCAGGGTCAACCCTGACTTATGAGCTGCTGTGGGCCTTTGACGACATTCATCTTCTTTTTTATAAAGCAAATACAGCCTTGTTTCGTTCCTACAACGTAAAATTGGTTTTTACGTATTAATAGGTTGAAAGGGTGTATAAATTGATCGGCAAGACAATGCGGCTTATAGGGTGTTAATGCTGGTGATAAGAAATGTTGTGTTGTGGTTGTTGGGGGCGGGCGGGGGGCGCAGTTGCCCCGCCCGCACTAAAATGTTTACTATTATACGGTATTTCATACTCCCAAGATTTTAGGACAGCTGAACATACCATCATTTTCACGAGACATTGTGCATATCATGAATTTTAAAAAAAATTTGCAGAAAATATACCTATAATAGATAATAGAGCAAAATAAATCGTTATAAACTTTTTTTCACCTTTTTTATTCATCTTCTCCTTATTCCTGGAATGTTGCTTGCTTAAATTTTCACTCCTGTCCCGGAATGGGCACACCTTAACGTTATCTGGTGTATGGCACTTCCCAATGCAAAAATATATTGGGGTAAAAAATCGTGAACGTCAAATTTGTGATGAAACAGTTTTGGGGGGGGAGAGGTGTTCCTTGCCAATATTATAATCTTTTCTTTTTACGTATTAGGGTTGCAAGGTGTATATAAAATCGATCGGGGGAAGACTAAATGTGGCACTTGGGGTTTTTTATATGCTGGCGATAAAAATGTTATTTTTGTGTGTTGGTTGGCGGGCGGGCGGCGGGCAAAGCGACTAGACAAGTGTCACCGGGGTGCTCCGCCCGCACAAAAAATTTGTACTTTTACACGGTATATCTACTACCAATGATATATGGGAAAAACTAAATCCCATCATCTTCACAAACATTGTGCTATCATGAATGTAAAAAATTACAGTAAACTATACCTTAATAAAAAATGAAGCAAAATGAATGTTTTAAAAAAATTTTTTTTTTTTTTTCCCCTTTTTTTTTTCAATCCTCCTTTTTTCCTGTTTTTTTGCTTGCATTAAATTTTCACTCGTCTGGGAACAGCACATTTTTTCCATTATCATGAAAAGGGCACGTCCCAAATGAAAAAATATATAACGGGAAAAACCTGCGATAATGCACATTTTGTGAAAAAACAGATTTTCGGGGGGGCGAGCGGTGCATCCCTCCCTTAAAATTAGTGCAGGGGGAATTAAAAAGTGCCTAGAGGAAAGGGCAAAAAGAGCCCCTTCCCCGTCTTCGGCGCTTTTGTAACGGCCCCCTAAGGCCCGAAAAGCTTAGTACAGTCGAAGTTCAGGCGTTTTTGCACTGCCTAACCTCCAAACCATGGCGGGCGTGGTCCGAGAACCTACTAGCCAATCACGTTGCCTATCTGGCGCTGCTTAGGCAGCTTCGACCATCCAAGGCTTGAACACGTCTCTGCTGAAGCAAGGAATGTTTCACTCCTTCCCTCCCAACCCTTTAGGGGCCCGCTCCCCCCCGGCAAAAGTGTTTCTCAAAAGTTTGACTTTTAACGCGGGTTTTGCCCACTTTTATTTTTGCTTAGGACGGCCAACACATGAAAACTTTTAAGGGTCCCGTTCCCGGGACAGTGGTAAAATTTAAATGCAAGCAACTTTCCAGGAATAAGGGAAGATGAATAAAAAAGGTGAAAAAAAAGTTTAACCGATTCTTTTGCTCTCATTATCTTTTTAAGGGTATGTTTACTGCAATTTTTATTTTCATGATATGCACTAATTTTCCGTAAAGATGAGGTATTTTCGCTGTCCTAAATATCTCGGGGGTTATGATAATCCGTAAAATTTTAACAACATTTGGTTGTATATATGATTGCAAAGAACATTATGAGTTTAAAGTAGCAGAAAAGCAAAGGGGGGGGAGATGCTGAAAAGTGCCATAGAGGTAAGGCGAAAAGACGCCTTACCCGTCTTCAGGCGTTTTTGTAACGGCCCGGCTAAGGCACCGCAAAAAGCCCATGACAGTCGAAAGTTCAGGCCTTTTGCACTGCCTTACACCCCCAACCCTATGGCGTGGGCGTGGTCCGAAATCCTCTAGCCAATCACTTTTCCCTATCTGAGCGCGCTTGGGCAGCTTCCCCAATCACAAGGCTTGAACACTCTCTCTGAAGGAAAGGGAATGTTGCCCCCTCCCTCCCTAACCAAGCACTTATGGCAAGGATAACCGCTTCCCCCCCAAAAAGCTTTTTCATACAATTTTCGTTCAACGCAGGTTTTGCCCTTATATTTTTTGCTTTTGGGACTGCCATACACCAGATAATCGTTAGGGTGTGCCGTTTCCCGGGGACGTGGTGAACTTTAATGCAAAACATTCCAGAAAAAGGGAGAAGATGAATAAAAAAAGGTGAAAAAAAAGTTATCACGTTTTATTTTGCTCTCGTTATTTATTATAGGTATAGTTTAATGCATTTTTATACTTCATGATATCACAAAGTCTCGTGAAGATGATGGTAGGTTTCAGCTGTCCAAAATATCATTTGGTATATGTTTAAACCGTTAATAGTAAAATTTTTAGTGCGGGGGACACCCGCCGCCCCCGCCCCAAAACCAACAACAACGCCTTTTTATCACGCATATAAACCCTATAATGCCGTTAGTCTTGCACGATCTTCATAACACCTTGCAACACTTTTAATATGAAAACCCCAAATTGTTACGTTTAGGAACTAAAACAAGGCTGTTTTCTTTAAAAACAGAAATGAATGTCGTCAAAGGCCCCCAGCACCCTAAGTCAGGGGGTCTGCCATGCCTTAGTTTTCAGGGGGCCTTTTAGGGGTGCCACTAAGGGCAGCAACTCGACTGGCATTGCGGGGGGGAGGCGTTTCGCCTTCCACGGCGCCCCGTGAAGGGGCCCCTACCCCCCCTCCCCATCTGGCCCCAGGGCCCAAAGGGGTTCTATCATTTATAAAACAAAACAAGGAATTATTTGGGCCAAAGGTCAGGACAAGGTGAGGTTTTAAATACGGGAGGATATGTTTGGGAGTCAAAAGATTTTTTTCTTAAGTGTTTTTACGGAGAGATACCAGCATACCTGATAGTAAAAAGATTTTTAAAAGGGAAGCGATGGGGAAAAACTCAAGATTTTGGAAACGGGGAAAATGGTAAAGAGGGTATAAAAAAAAATAAAAAATTTAAATCGCAGGACCAGTGAATGTACCCCAGGGTATTAAAAGGGAATGAAAGGAGGTTGTTAGTGAGCGTTAGGGCCTTTTTTTGGGAAAATGGGTTTTAGATAGGTGATGTGCCTTATTGTGGAAAAAAGGAAATGTTTTTTTCCCATATTTAAAAGGGAGACAAGGACTAAGTAAATTTATCGACCCGTAAGTCTAATTTCGTGGTGGGTAAATTTTGGAATCTATTATTGAAAAAAAACTTAGGAGCATTAGATAAACAAGTTTGTAAATGATTCAAACATGGTTTCCCAAGGGTGGGGCATGTCTCCCCAAATTTTTATTGATTTTTTATGGGAAAATTTTTATGAACGGCGATAAGAAAGGATTAGAAAAATATTTTTTGGACTTTAGTGGGGCTTTGACAAAGTACCCACGAGGACTCAAAAAAATGGTTAGGGCTCAGGTTAAAGGGGGAAAATTTTATTGGGATCAAGTTGGCTAAGTAATGGCAACAAGGGTTACAATTAATGGTTCCAAATCTGAAGGGGGGGGGACTGGTGAAAAGGGGGTTTTCCACAAGGGTCTTTTTGGGGCCCTTACTTTTTTGATTTACAAAAAGACTTGGATATGGGTTTAAAGCAGTGAATCAGAAAATTTGCTGATGATACTAATTTGGTGGATTATTGGATCCAGCTGACGTAAACATATTGCAGGGAACTTAGTAAACTTAACGATGGGGATAGATGCAGAGGAATTTAAAATTGATAAATGTAGCGTTATGAAAGTTGGTAGAAAAAAACCCTGGTAAAAGATACCCATAAGCAGTTCGCTGAAAGATCAAAGGGGAAAAAAATCTTGGGTGAGGGGGGAGCCCAGACCTCCACCTAGGAAAAAAATGTATTTAGGCCAAAAAAAGCTATAGAGTATTAGGATTCTTACCAAATGTTAAAATAAATGCGGAAGTTTTTTAAAGCTTTTTCGGGGTCTATCAGGCCCCACCCAGACATGCAGTTTAGTTTTTTCTCCATATTACGGGTGGATATAGTGTTTTTTAGAAAAATCAGAGAAGGGTACCAAAATGATCAAGGGGTGCGTAACTTTGTTATGAGAGGAGATTGAAGTTTTTAAAAATTTAAATCACCGAGAACCAGAGTAAGGGGGGATCTGATAGAATTTTTAAGTGGTAAAGGATTTAATAAAGGGAGGTGGAAAAATTTTTACGGCTTTTAACCAGGGTTTAAAAAAGAAGTAACGGATTCAAACTGGAAAAACGTAGATTTAGAAAGGAAATAGGGAAAAACGGTTCCAAATAGGGGGGTGAAGATGAATGGTCTAGTAACAGGGGAGTTTGTGGAGTCATTAGGGGGCTTAAAGGGGAGCTGGATAAGTTTTATGGATGGGGATGAAGGTGGGTGAGGGGATGTTAGGTGACAGGAACTACCCCTGTAGGTCGCGGCCTTTGTAGCTTCCCTTTTTTTCATTTTTTTATGTAACTTTTGTGCGGGCTGAGCCCCGCCGCCCGCCCCTCGCCGCCCGCCCCCCAACACACAAAACAACATTTTCCCGACTGGGGATTCCGTACCTCTGTCCTCCTCCGTACCTCCTACCTACGGACTTCCAAATAGGTCCGGAAATCCGGAGGTACGGAAAATTTTTCAAAGGGACGGAAGTACAGGTACGGACCCCCCAAATTTTGTGTCCGTACTTCCGTACCTGATATTTTCTATGATGAAAAAAAACAAAAGAAACAAAAAAAAGTCCCCAGAATAACTTTCACGCGTTTTGGCGGGCAATTTGCCAAGCTGTCAGCTGTCATTTCCCAAGGCGGATCCGTGCATCTTTGGTGCCTGGTAAAAACCAACGTGCGGCATCAACTCAAGATCACAACGTTTTGTTTACAGTCACTCACCCGGCAAAGCGTTTTTTCAAGTTTCACTGCTATTGCTTACTGTTTAGGGTTTTCAACTAAAAATGACAAAAACGTGAAAAAGAAGTGATGCGAAGGAGCAGGAGTTGTCTGGGGATAGTAGCTGTATATGGAGCTACAGAACCAGCACGCCTACACCATCTCGTCCCCCGAACCCATACACACAGGGGACTCAGATATTTTTTTGTCTACGTGGAGCTGGACTCCTCCCCTGTTCACCCAGGGGCATAGATAGAGTGGGGCTGAGCAGGGGGTCGAAAGGGGAGGGAGGAGGGCACCAAAAACTACAGGCTATGCTGTTGGGACCTTTTAAAATAAGACTAATCTAACTGTTTTTTATTGCGTATTTTACTAAATTTAAAATTTTTAAGTTGACATCTTATGTCTTTAAATTAATGTTCTTATCGCCTACCGCAAACGTGTCAATTAAAAATTAAAAAAAAAGCAGGGTTTTTTGTCTTTGACTCATTGTCGGACAGAGAATGACACACTGGAGGGGAAGTCTTGCACCTGGGAGGGCTAGGGGGTCAGCAAAACCTGCCTGTCTAAGGGTAAAGGTGCCACTTACCCTCCCACCAGGGGCAAAGGGGAACCTGAAGAAGCTTTGAAAAAAAGTAAAAATTTAAAATTTTCTGAATAAATCAAATGCCCAGTTCCTCGTGCCTAGCATAAAAGCACGAAATACCATCAATTTTAAATAATTTAAAATTTTATTTATATTTTTTTGTTTTTGATCCATCCATGCTTCATGCGTCGGGCGGCCTTTGAGGGGGGAGCAAAAGGGTGGCCCCCGGCCAGGGGGGACAGCTCCCCGCCAAGAGGGGTGGCCGCCAGCTCGCTTGAGGATCCTTCAGCCCGGGAAAGGGTAGTACCCCAGAGGTGCTGAGGAAGATTTCACCAGGTATAAAAAAAGAAGCATTTATAAACCCAGCAGTAAAATTTAAGCTTTTAAAAAAACTTCTGATAATAAAAGATTTAATTTTTAAAATCATTTCAGGTGGTTCATTGACATATGATGCCCTTGACCTCATAGATCACCCCACCACCAGCATTTCTTCAGTCTCCTGGGCCCGGGGTTTTCCGCTCCGCCCGGAGGGCCCTGGGGAGGGAAATCGCCAAGTCTCCCCACCGCCAAGTCGGACCTCTTTAGTTGCTGCATGCTTGTGATTTAAACTAATTTGTCATTTCACCATTTTGGGAAAATGTGAAAATGGGACAAATTTTTTTTAATTTATTTGATGATTATTTGATGGTAAATTATATTGCTATTATATTTATAAACTCTGATTTTTATAGCCTTGATTTTTTTTTATTTTTAGGTATGACTATATTTTTTCAGGCGCGTTTTAATGTTTAGGGTACGGTACGGGGTACGGGGGTACGGGTACGGAAGAACAAAGTAAAAAAAGGGAGGAAATACAGGACGGGAACACCCCCGTCTCAAGTAGGAATTTCGGTACGGCTCCCCAAACCAGGAACGTGCCCAGTCTGAACATTTTTATCACCAGCATTAAAAACCCTATAATGCCGCTTTTGTCTTGCACGATCAATTCATACCCCCTTGCAACACTATTAATACGTAAACACCAAATTTTTACGTTTAGGAACTGAAAAAAAGCTGTATTTGCTTTATAAAAAAAGATGAATGTCTGTCCAAAGGCCCACAGCAGCTCATAAAACAGGGTCTGACCTGCCTTTTTTCAGCGCCTTTAGCGGGGCCCTAAGGGACAATCTCGCTGGCATTGCAGTGGAGGGCGTTTCGCCCCACCACAGCGCCCTATGGATAGGCGCCCTAGCTCACTCTCGCATCGGCCCCAGGTGTTGGGGGGGAGGGACAAAAATTCTTGTTTTGGTGGAGAAATGTTCAAGCCTTTGATTGGTCGAAGCTGCCTAAGCAGCACTCAAAAGGGAATGATTGGCTAGTAGGGTTCTCGGACCAGCCCCCCTTAGGCTTTGGGGGTGTAAGCAAAGGAAAAAACGCCTGAATTATTTCTGTAAATTTGGGTTGGGCCGGTGCCTTTGCCAGGCCTTTAAAAAACGCCTGAAAACGGGGAAAGGGGCCCCTTTTTTGCCCTTACCCCATGGGGGCCCTTTTCAGCATCTCCCTCTGTACTATATAACTAAAGGCCCTGTTATAGCTCCGTTGTATTTATTGTAAAAAGGGATAGCCCCAGACTGTTACGCATGGCGTTATCTGTATGGGGATGGGGAGGTGTGGGGTGGTGGGGGATGGGGGGGGTTGTGGGGGGCTGTGGAGGGTGGGATGTCTGGTGTTTTTGAGTGGGAAGTGGGCCGGGGGCCCGTGGCGGTGGGGAGGCGGACTGTATGCGAGGGGGGGGGGGGTAGGGGGATAGAGCGGAGAGTGGGGCCAGAAGGGACGTGTGTTCTAGGAACCCCGGGGGTGGTGTGGGGGTGGGGGGGGAGGACGTGACTACGAGGGTGGGTGCCCCGTGCACCAGGAAGAGGGTTTTAGGGTCGGGGGGGACAACGCACGCCTCCCGGAGGAGGCCGGTGGTGGGGGAGGTGGCGTGGTAGTGTGTGGTTGTAGTGGGGGGGGTTTTTGGTGGGGTGGGGGGGAACGTGACTGTGGTTTTGAACTTCTCGCCTTGCGACAATCTGAAGCGATTGGAGGAGACGACGTACGGACAAAATTACTCTTTTTGCTTGTACTTGTGGCTTTTCAGTAAACCAGGTTGTTCAGTGTTTCCTTCGCCCGTGTGTTGTGTTATTGACCTCGTGAGTAAAAGCCCCTTATTCGGAAGATAGTAGGAAAATTATTATATAAAATTCCCCAGCTATGCTTGTCAGTAGTAATTTTTTTTTCTTTGTTACGGGGGACTCACGTTTTTCATCTTTCCGCCATCTTTTCTATCATTTGGCCATCCCACACGCCATTTTGTTTATTCTTTCGTTTTATCACCCGCCTTTTTTTTCCTCGGTCTTCCATTCCCCCCCCCCATATGCCTATGCGAGGGACAATCCTAGGGTAATTATTCCCCCCGATCAGGAAAAATAATGATTCAATTCTTTCATTCTTTTTCCCCAAACCCTTTTTCAGATTTAGGAACCCCCCTGAATCCAATCTTTCAAAAAATCCCCATCGTTATCAAACATTTCATATTTGAATCTTAGTAAAAAACGCGCTAAAAAAAAAGCACCCAAAATTCTAAGAAACACTTTTATACCACCTCCCCTCTTAAAAAAGGTGTTCGGGCTGTGACATTACTATAAAACCCTCCTTTTTGGATATTAGATTAAAGATATTAATTCTTCTACATCAAATAACCGGGTTTTTATTAGGGAAGCCTCTTCGAGGGACGGAGTTTTTATTTCTTAAATAGTTATTTTGGGATTTAAGCTCTTCATTTGATGTCCGGGGGATGTTTTTCCAACCATAATTTAAAAAAAAAAAATAATAATAATATTCTCCATCAGAAAAAACACTAAAACTTGGCCGGGAAAAATTAGTCAGGGTCTTATAGGCTTTAATGAAACCTAACCTAAACTTATAGGTTTTAATGAAACCTAACCTAACCTTATAGGTTTTAATGAAACCTAACCTAACCTTAACCACAAAGTATACCTAACCTAACCTTATGAGTTTAAATTAAACCTAACCTAACCTTAACCACAAAGTAAAACTAACCTAACCTTAACACTCTTACCTACTTGGTGTCTTGGTGGACTGTGGCAGACCCAGCTCTGAGCACCCAGCTCTTAAGTCTTTCCAGAGCTGTTCAATATTGTTGGTGTGGACCCGCGTCACTGGATCCACAAAGTTCTTAGAGTGGTTCACGACTCTGGGTGTATATCCCAGGTCGCCGAGGCCACTATAGGCTTTCCAAGAGTCACTGATGATACGGACCTGTCACTGAACATCCTCCACACTCCATGTCAAAAAGCCAACTGACTTTTAAGGGCCGATACAAATTTAGGAGCTTTGTTTTAATTAAGAGCCTATGATTGGCCGCTCAAAATTTTTAATAGCCTTTGATTGGCTCCCGAAAATAGTGTGACTGATTGGCCAAAGGAAAAAAAATGCGCGCCTGTCATTGGCTAATTTTGGCTGTCTATGATTGGCTACCCTCGTCGAGGTGTGAATTTCCTGACCCACCAGAATATCCTAGGTCATGACTCCGTGGGTTAAGCTCCGCGGGCACAAGCGAGCAGTTTGCCTGTTGACGGGCCCACCGCTTGTGCCCGCGGGCAAACGAGTAAAATGCCCGTGATAGTAGGTGAGCGATTTCACCAGGCAGTGCGTCGCTGCCAGACATACGAGGTTACATGTGGAACTTTGGAGTGGAGAAATGGAGCCACTTCTTTTTCTCCACTTTGTCCTTTTTCTTTTTCAGACACATAGCAATGATTATGGTACACAGTGCCAGCTTCTTACGGTCCTTCCTGCTTCGCATTGTTGTCGTACCGCACACAGTTTTCCTGAATAGAGAACGGCTATACTGCCTAGCTGCTCAGCTGCTCGCCTCTGACTGGGCCAGGCAGGCTCTGCTGTGTGGACAACAGTTTCAGTGTGCCCGCGGGCTTTTCCCCGTGACGGGCACTGCCCGACGGGCTTTGCCCGCTAGTGTGGACGGAGCTTAAGTGTCCAAATAGAGGTTGATGGAGGAGGGTGTGTCTGTCTGCGCTATAGACAACAAAAGGATAATTTCAATATATACATAATTTTTGTATATTAAGTGCAAGTAGAGTAGTAGTGTACAGTATACTGAGCAAAAAAAAGTACAGAAAACGTGAGTAATAATGTCGTAGCGAACGTGAAACTCTCGTCCATTATAACCAAAAACTTATATACAGATTGATTTTTTGGAAAATCTAAGAACAAGGGCTCCACACTAAGCTGACCAAATGTTGGCTCTACGTATTATACTTAGTGTCCTTAACACATCTGTTTAGATTTTAATGAGTGCCGATCCTTACTTTGCCTACATGGCGATATTAAATTTCAGGTTCTTGAGAAAAACTAAGTCCAGCGAGATGCGCAATGGACGAGTTGAGAATTGGTCTACTTTTAGGATTTTTTTTCCCAAGTTTTGAGAAGTGCGCCCCCATCCGCTAGTTTAGGTTAATGCACATTACGGGGGGGTCGAGGGAGAGCGGAGCCCCCCCATGTAGGTTAGAGTAGGTTAGGTTAGGTTAGTGCACAGCACGAGGGGGTCGAGGAGGGGTGCTAGGTTAGGTCTGTAGAGTTTTGTTATCTTTAGAATACATTTGTATTTTTTTATGGGGAGCCCTATTTCCCCTGTGTGTGCTCCCCACCCAAAAACCCAAGTTTCCCGCCAGGTCCCCAAGCTTGTTGGCTATAATAATAATAAGAAGATAGGGGATGAGCCTTTGTTCTTAAGATTTACCAATTTTTTTATAGTTATCTAATAGCGCACACGACACCCTTTTTTTCCACCAATAGTCACACAAGATAGGTTAGCCAATCAGAGAAGTTTCGGGAGCCAATCAAAGGCTCTCAATTAGACAACGTTCGGATCTTTGTACTGTAAGGCTTGTGATTTGAATAAGTTTTATGGCAAAAAATGGATTGTGTAGGATGTGGGTGGGAGTGTGGGTGTTCGGAGGCATAGACCGGCCCGCCGGCGGGGAGACAAAGCGGCGCTACATTCTCCCTGCTTCCCACAACCTCGGTAGGTAAGAGAGTTAAGGTTAAGGTTAGGTTGGGTTAGGTTTAATGAAAACTTTAAGGTTAGGTATACTTTGTGGTTAAGGTTAGGTTAGGTTTCCTTAAAACTATAAGGTTAGGTTAGGTTTCCTTAAAACCTATAAGGTTAGGTTAGGTATACTTTGTGGTTAAGGTTAAGGTTAGGTTAGGTTTAATGAAAACCTATAAGGTTATGTTTGGTATGTTCTATGCAATCACTTCCCTGTTATCTGAGACCCTGACTTATTTTTCCCGGCCAAGTTTTAGTGCTTTTTCTGATGGAGAGACAGTGTTTTTAATGGAAACGGCGACCATAAAATTCGGTGATGAAATATATTATTTATTTTAACTGAGTTTCCGAAAAATAAACAATCTCCATTAGAAAAGCACCCACACTATTTTTGGCCAAGAAAATTAGTCGGTGTCTCTGAAAATGACCGCAAAGTCCTCGTCCATTATTACCGGCGACAGTTCCAGTTCTTGATCTTGATATTATTGCACCCAATATATACATTTAATAAATTTTTACCTTTGTTTCTGCATTCAGGGGTTAAATACCAGCAATAGCCAGGTCGTGCCAGATTTGGCATTTTTTGCCACAAATGTCGTGTCTCCAATATTTGCCATTTTTCATTGGCACAAGTAAATTGATGCCAAAAAAAGACCAAGCTTTGTAACTGGTTTGCCCTCTCCTGCCAAAAATTGACAGTGACCCTCAAAGCATTTTTGTATTTTCCTTCTGAGCCTGTGACACGTGACGCATACATAACCTGTATGGAGTCCCGGTCTCCCGGACGCGTACATAACCTGTATGGAACGAACAGAGAGGTAGACTTTGTTCGTCACTGTCAGTCGTTTACGAGACATCTATTCTGTAACGGTGTACGGTACCTTGACGGATGGCTATGATGCCTAAATTTAAAGTTATACCAGAGCAATAGGTATGAGACAGATAGCATTGAAACTGAAGAGGAACTCCAAATATTGACTGAAAGCTTTCAGTAATAGTGTAATAGTAGTTTCTGTAGTTCTAATTTGTAGTGTTTTTGTTGTATATGCCAAGTTTGGTTTACAGTAGTTGAATGAGCTCATGTTGTCCTTTCTTTAGCCAATTTACTCTCTTGTGTGTGTGTGTGTGTGTGTGTAATTCACCCATGGTCTTGTCCACGCGAATCGTACTCGCGATCGCCAGTTTCACCCTCCCTGAGCGAGCTTGGAGCTCATTATGAACAAATCTTAGGGTAATGTTGGGACCCCCTTCTCCCCTCCAATCCCTTGCTCAAGGGGGACAGTAACCGCCTGAATTTGCAAGTGATAAATCTCTGAGAGCGAGCGAGGATTTGAACCGACTAACCACAGAATGGCACGCCAAAGCTCTATCCACTGGACCATCGTGGTGGTGGTGGTGTGTGTGCGCAGTGTGTACTATAAGTATTTTTTCCAATGAAGCATGCTATCAGAACAACAGATCACTTAATATAATTCACTTAGGAATCTTTATGGAAAGCTGAATTTATGCAGATTCGAAACACCACAAAACAGTAGTTGATCTACTTCATAATTTCTATAATTTCCTTTATGTACCCAATTTAATTTCATGTAGCTGTGTGTGTGTATTTTTTTTTCAATAAGGCACGTGAAATTTATAGTACATGTTGTAATTGAGTTTTATATTTTTCCTTTAGTAACTGCCAAAAAGATTGCCATTTTTCGAAAATATTTTGCCAAAAAATGCCAAAAATTGTGAGCATAATGCCAATACGCAACTCGATTTGGGACTCTGCACGCCCTGCTGGATTGAAATTATTACCCTAACCTAAACCGAACTAACCTTCTAACGGGAGGGGCCCCTCCGTCCCCTCGACACCTGACGGGATTATTAAACCTAACCTGAAACCTTACCTAACCGGACGCGCAGTATCGTCCCACTATAACCCATTTAGTCACATGAACGCGTCTTCATCTTGTCGCTGTTCTCTTCTAACAATCACCTCCTCCCTTTTCATCACCAGTAGATACGTAATATATATGCCCTAAAGTTAAAACATTAACAACAAATCTCCGCGCTCTCGCTGTCAATCGCTTCATCTTGTTGTATTGTTGGAGTGAAGGCGGTCGGCCTAACGTGTGCTAGTGTTTGTCAAACAGGTCACAGGTCCAGCCAAATGCATGTTTGGTTCGACGAAACAGTCGACGAAGGGCCTCGTTGTGATACCCGCTTAACGCGCACTTTGGATTATCAACCCTCAAGGCTCAAGATTACGCCACAAAACTGATAAACATTTCATTTGCATCCCGCCCCGTATTTCCAAGGTATATCATTAATTAAGAAGTGTTTTTTTTTTCTTTTCCAGTGCGTACTTAAGAAGTGTGTCACTCACTACATATATACTTAAGCGCCAGAGAACATGTTAAGATTGATTGATATTACTCTACCTTGAGTGATCAGAGAACAGACACAGGCACCATGTTGAGGCATGGCAAAGACCCAGAAGCTCAACAGTGCAGAAGGTCTTGACAAGTTATTCTCGTTGGAGAAAGCTTCATTTATAGGTTAGGGTTATGGATTAATCCATTGTGTTCATCAGAACCAGAACAGGAAGGTACCTGAAACTGTCGCCGATAGAATTCTCGCCGGACGTGGCGAGTGATCCAATGTTTCACACGGCGAGTGTCCTATCTTCCGGCGACATGAGTTATAATGGTACGAGAACTCGCGGTCCCCGCTACCGACTTTAACACTCACGTTTTTTGTATTTTATTTGCTCAGTATACTGTGCAGTACTAATCTACTAACGCGTATCGTTCACAACTTAGTAATAATGAGACGATGAGTTTCCACGGTCTTTTTCAGACACGATAGTTTTTCCTGGCCTAAAATAGTTGCACTTTTTCTAAGAGTCGTTTTATTTTGTCGCCAAAACCATAATTTAAAAGGAAAAAAAGAAAATAATAAATTCTCCAGTCAGAAAAAAAACACTAAAACTTGTCCGGGAAAAATCAGTCAGGGTCCTTATAGGCTTGAATGAAAAACAAACCTAAATTATAGGTTTTAATGAAACCTAACCTAACCTTATAGGCTTTTAAGAAACCCTAAGCTAACCGTTAACCACAAAGTATAACCTAACCTAACCTTAGAGTTTAAATTAAACCTACCTAACCTTAACCACAACAGTTATACTAACCTAACCTGAAACTCTTACATACTTGGTTGTCTTGGTGGGCGAGGTGGCAGACCCAGCTCTGAGCACCCAGCTCTAAGTCTTTCCAGAGCTGTTCCAATATTGTTGGTGTGGACCCGGTCACTGGACTCTCACAAAGTTCTTAGAGTGGTTCACGCTCTGGGTGTATATCCAGGTCGCCGAGGCCAACTATAGGCTTTCCACGAAGTCACTGATGATACGGACGTGGCACTGAACATCCTCCACACTCCATGGTCAAAAAGCCAACTGACTTTTAAGGGCGATACAAAATTTTAGGAGCTTTGTTTTAATTAAGAGCCTATGATTGGCCGACCTCTTTCAAAATTTAATAGCCTGATTGGCTCCGAAAATAGTGTGACATGACTGGCCACGGAAAGAAAAAATGCGCGCCTGTTCATTGGCTAATCTGGTGTACTATGATTGGCTACCCTCGTTCGAGGTGTGAAATTCCTGACCCACCAAATATCTAGGTCATGACTCCGTGGGTTAAGCTCCGCGTGGCACAAGCGAGCCAGTTGCCTGTTGACGGGCCCACCGCTTGTGCCCGCGGGCAAACGAGGAAAATGCCCGTGATAGTAGGTGATCGATTTCACCAGCAGTGCGTCGCTGCCAGACATACGAGGTTACATGTGGAACTTTGGAGTGGAGAAATGGAGCACTTCTTTTTCTCCACACTTTGGTCATTTTTCTTTTTCAGGAAACATAGCAATGATGATGGTACACAGTGCCCATGCTTCATTACGGTCCTTCCTGCTTGCATTGTTGTGTACCGCACACAGTTTTCCTGAATAGAGAAGGCTTATACTCGCCTAGCTCGACTCAGCTGCCTCGCCTCTGGGGGAAACTGGGCCAGGCAGGCTCGCCTGTGTGGACAACAGTTTCAAGTGTGCCAGCGGCTTTCCCCGTGACGGGCATGCCCGCGGCTTTGCCCGACTAGTGGGACGGAGCTTAAAGTGTCCAAATAGAGGTTGATGGAGGAGGGGTGTCTGTCCGCGCTCTAGACAAACAAAAGGATAATTTCAATATAAAAATTTTTGTATATTAGTGCAAGTAGAGTAGTAGTGTACAGTATACTGAGCAAAAAAAAAAGTACAGAAAAAGTAGGAGTAATAATGTCGTAGCGAAAGTGAAACTCTCGTCCATTATAACCAAAAACTATATACAGATGATTTTGGAAATATTAAGCAACAAGGGCTCCACACTAAGCTGACCCAAATGTTGGCTCCTACTTAATTATACTTAGTGTCCTTAACACATCTGTTTAGATTTTAATGAGTGCCGATCCTTACTTTGCCTACATGGCGATATTAATTTCAGGTCTTGAGAAAAACTAAGTCCAGCGAGATGCGCAATAACGGACGAGTTGAGAATTGCGTCTACTTTTAGGATATTTTCCCAAAGAGAGGGTAAGGTCTTGAGAAGTGCGCCCCCATCCGTAGTTCAGGTTAATGCACAGTACGGGGAGGGTCGAGGGAGAGGGAGCCCCCCCAGTAAGGTTAGAGTAGGTTAGGTTAGGTTCAGTGAACAGCTACGAGGGGGTCGAGGAGGGGGCTAGTTAGGTCTGTAGAGTTTTGTTATCTTTAGAATACATTGTAGTTTTTTATGGGGAGCCCTCATTTCCCCTCGTGTGTGGCTCCCCCACCCAAAAAACCCAAGTTTCCGCCAGGGTACCCCAAGCTTGGTGGTATAATAATATAAGAAGATAGGGGATGGAGCCTTGTTCTCTAAGATTTACCAATTTTTTATATAGTTATCTAATAGCGCACACGAACACCTTTTTTTTACACCAATAGTCACACAAGATAAGGTTAGCAATCAGAGAAGTTTCGCGGAGCACAATCAAAAGGCTCGTCAATTAAGACAAAGTTCCCGGAATTCTTGTACTGTAAGGCTTGCTCTTTTGGAATAAGTTTATGGCAAAAAATGGATTGTGTAGGATGTGGGTGGCAGTGTGGGTGGTCGGCAGGCATTAGACCGGCCCGCGGCGGGGAGACAAAGCGGCCGCCTACATTTCCCTGCTTCCCACAACCTCGGTAGGTAAGAGAGTTAAGGTTAAGGTTAGGTTGGTTAGGTTAGGTTTAAGAAAACTTTTAAGGTGTAGGTATACTTTGTGGTTAGGTTAGGTAGGTTTCCTAAAAATCTATAAGGTTAGGTTAGGTTTCCTTAAAACTATAAGTTAGGTTAGGTAACTTTTGTGGTTAAGCGTTAAGGTTAGGTGTTAGCGTTAATGAAAACCTATAAGTTATGTTGGTATGTTCTATGCAATCACTTCCCTGTTATCTGAGACCTGATATTTTTCCGGCCAAGTTTTAGTGCTTTTCTGATGGAGAGACAGTGTTTTGAATGGAAACGGCCGACCATAAAAATTCGGTGATGAAATATTATTATTTATTTCTAACTGAGGTTTCGAAAAAATAACAATCCCATATAGAAAAGCACCCACCTATTTTTGGCAAGAAAAATTAGTCGGTGTCTCCTGAAAATGACGCAAAGTCCCTCGTCCATTATTACCGGCGGACAGTCCAGTACTTGATCTTGATATTATTGCCCACCCCACAATATATACATTTAATAAAATTTTTTACCTTTGTTTCTGCATTCAGGCGTTTAAATACCAGCAATAGACAGGTCGTGCAGATTGGCATTTTTTGCCAAATGTCGTGTCTCCAATATTTGCCATTTTTTTCATTGGCACAAGTAAATTGATGCCAAAAACAAGACAAGCTTTGTACGGTTTGCCTCTACTGCCAAAAATTGAAGTGACCCTCAAAGCATTTTGTATTTTTCTTCATGAGGCCTGGACACGTGACGCCTACATAACCTGTATGCGAGTCACGGTCTCCCCGGACGCGTACATAACCTGTATGGAACGAAAGAGAGTAGGACTATTGTTGTCAATGCAGTCGTTACGAGACATCTATCTGTAACGGTGTACGGTACCTTGACGGATGGCTATGATGCCTAAATTTAAAGTTATCACAAGAGCAATAGGTATGAGACAGATCAGCATGAAACATGAAGAGGAACTCCAAATATGATGAAAGCTTTCAGTAATAAGTGTAATAGTATTCTGTAGTTCTAATTTGTAGTGTTGTTGTGTATATGCAAGTTTGGGGTACAGTAGTTGAATGAGCTCATGTGGTCCATTTCTTTAGCCAATTACTATCTTGTGTGTGTCGTGTTCCTGTTGTGTGTGTAATTCACCCAGGTCTTGCTCCACGCGAACGTACTCGCGATCGCAGTTTCACCCTCCCTGAGCCGAGCTTGGAGCTCCATTATGACAAATCTTAGGGTAATGTTGGGACCCCCTTCTTCCCACTACAATACCCTTGCTCAAGGGGCGACAGTAACCGCCTGAATTGCAAAAGTGATAAATTCATATGAGACGAAGAGCGAGGATTTGAACCGACTAACCACAGAATGGCACGCCAAAGCTCTATCCACTGGGACCACGTGTTGGTGGTGGTGCGGGGGTGGGCGCAAGTGGTACTATAAGTATTTTTTCCAATGAAGCTATGCTATCCCCCAGAACAAAAGATCAATTAATATAATTCACTTAGGAATCTTTATGCGAAAGCTGAATTGATCGCAGATGCGAACACCACAAAAAAGTAGTTGATCTACTTCATAATTTCTATAATTTTCCTTTATGCATACCAATTTAATTTCATGTAAGCTGTTGGCTTCTTGTGGGATTTGTTTTTTCAATAAGGCACTTGAAATTTAATTATAGTACATGTTGTAATGGAGGTTTATATTTTTCTTTAGTAACTGCAAAAAGATTGCCATTTTTCAGAAAATATTTTGCCAAAAAATGCCAAATTGTGAGCATAATGCCAAATAAGTATTGAACACCTGGCAACCTGCTACCCATGGCTCACATCGGGTGTGGTGTTCCAAATCTATTTTTACGAGCAGTACATTTCAGCAATATGTAGCCTACAGTGAGCTCCAGTATTATTGAATCATGTCCTGAGATAAAAGGTGAAATCCTAAAAGTAAAAAGAACCACAAAGCGCTTACTTTGTGATAAGTTGATGATTGTTGAAGACAGTATCATGATAAGTGGATGTACTAATGAGATATCAAAGCAATATCTGTGAACTTATGTACAATAGGAAATATTCAGGGCATACTTATGTTAACTATTACTATTATTCAATTATGTAGTGCCGCAACGGGGTAACGTTGGTCCTTCCAACGGACCGGTTCTATTCGGACCGCCATCTTTGCTTTGGTGTTGTTTTAATATAAATAAGAGTGTAACAGTTTTGAAATCCCATGTAGTAAAACAACCATTTTAGCATTTCTGTATTAATATGAATATAAATTCAACATGTAACTGAACCAGGAACCCAAAATAGAAAAAAGAGTAAATGATAGCAAAAAAAGGTGCGGTGAAAGTTTGTTTACAAAATCAGCTGATTTGGCGAATTTTCATGGATTCAAATACGTAAGAGGAGTACATTCTGTAAATAAGGTATTATAGAGTGTTTTTCTCTACGTTAACATGAAACATATCAGAAAATACTCTAGCTTGTCTCAATTTTTGTATGATCAATGATCAGTTTGGGTCCGTATTACCCCGGTGACAAAAAAAACTCGCGGGGTAAATGGGGGACCCGGTTAATTACCCCCACGCATATCACGGTGAGAATTAACTGCTTATTTGCACTGTTCTTTTGGTTTCGGTTGTTGAATGCTAATATGAATTAGTTAAGGGTGCTTGTATATAAATTAAGGGTTAAATTTTTACCAAGGACCAGAATTCTCTACACAATTGGGAGAATTAATTTCTGTTTACCCTTAATGGATATGTAAATGTGCAGTTTAACCATACTTCCTCTAAACCAATACTCTCCTGAATAACTGGGGGCTATGCCACCATACCTCCCTGCTAGTTTAAACTAACCTAACATGGGCCTTGATTTACGTAACCTAACGGTATTATTTTACGTTAGGGACCGAATTCCCTACACAATTGGGAGTGTGGCTCTGTTTACCTTATTTAATTCTAGGAAAACATTTTCTCTATGAGTTTCCGTCGCCAAATCATTACTTATTCGAAGATAATGACATGTTCATAGGGGGGCGAGAAGAGAGCAAGTGTTTACTGATGCTTTATTTAAATAATAGTGCGGCCTGGACTCTTCTTCCTCTTGTGACCTGCATGCGCCTCTGTTCTTCCCGTGCCGCGGACACTTTTTTAATGCAGATTGACTTTAGTTTGGAGGTTAAAGCGTGGGTTAGCCTTAGATAGGTTGGTTAGTGAGTTCAAACAGGGGGTAAGTTAGTTTAATTTTCATATCTCCTCTGACACTCGCATCTCCTTCCTATTAAAACACATCTTATATATCCGAAAGAAGTGCCTTGTGACGGAAGCTCATACAGAGAATGTTTCTAGAATCAAATAAGTAAAACAGAAACCATACTCCAATGGGTAGGGAATTCTGGCCCTAGGTAAAATATTACTAAATTAAAGTAACAATGCTTAGAAATTATAAAGAAAACTAACATAGGACCTAGAAAAAAAGAAGAAAGACTAGGAACTCAAGACTGGAAACCCAAACGTGTGCGTCGTTGGTCATACTTTTACGCCAACAGAGAATGTGCAGAACAGCTCACAGAAGGTTTGTAGTGTCCATGGGCATGGTATGGACATGTTGTTTAAGTTTGTGGAGGTTTGTCAAATTTTGAAGAAAAAAACGGTTTATATATTATATATATAATATGACCAATTTACCAGAGTTATGTCCGATTCTACCCCATTTAGTGTAAACAATGCGGTCCACACTTGCGTGTATTGACTTAACAGAGGCTGTAATGAAAAAAATTAAAAACTTAATGACATATAGGTAGTGACACTCCATGAGTTGTATTAACTTTTGTTTGTTTATTCAATAGATCTGGAAAACTAGATCAAAGTTTGTCAAAACAGGACCAATTACCCACCGGTCGCACTACTATAGGAACATATTAGGGACCATTCTTATGTTAATATCTATTAACTTATGTCCCATAGGAAAATTTAGGGACTTTCTCCCCTATGTTAACTAAATTCAGAAAATAATGCAGAATGCAAATAAAAAATACTCAATTAAATGAAATGGGTCTATGTGAATTGGCAGGTGACAAGCTTATGCAATGTGGAGGACGACGCAAAACACATCTCGAGCCCCCGCACCGCCAAGCCTGTGCCATTTTCATGGGACCATGATCTAAAGAGGTCGTAGCTTCATGTCGCCTGCCTCTTGATTATCACTAGCTAGAGTGTGGTGATGACAGGCATGTGGGTGGTTATGTTGACGTTTTATGATTCCAGTACCTATGCGTTGGACCACAGGGGTTAACCCCTTCACGCCCAGATTTAAAAAAAAAAAAAAAACAAAAAAAAAAAAAAAAAAAAAAAAAAAAAAAAAAAAAAAAAAAAAAAAAAAAATTAGTCTGTTGTTAGCCATCAAATTACAAAAAGTAACTGAATATACCAATTAGTTAGTGGTCAATAATTACTAAACAGGTCATATCTATAAAAATATTGCTTATATTCATAAAAATCATCTAAATCTGGTACCCAAATTACAATGGAAATAACGTTCTGGGTCTTAAGGGGTTAAAGACAATGTAAGGAAAATGTTAAGAGGTATGTTGTGTAACTGTAGTAGGACCCTTAAAAAAGATTGCCTCATTGTAAGTTAAAGGGGTTTGTAGATGCCAGTATTTGTGCATTGTGCTTAGATCAGCTGTAGTATATCCACTTTTTGAAGGTCGCTTAGTTTAGGACATGCGAGAGCTGCTATCAAGGCACAGTGTTACTACTCATGGAATCCATGTCCGTATGTAGCCTATGGGAATCGTACTCTACATTGATTTCAGTTACTACGTAGACTAGTAATGTTTATGTTTTGGCCTGGCAGATACAATGGTTTAAATATCAAGGTTAATTCTTAGTTAGTAGCATCATTCTTGACTAGTTTCTTCCGGTGGAAGCTAAACTCAAATGCTCAAAAAATAAAAAAAAACGGCGACTCAAAAAAGTAAAAAAAAAAACTCAACTCAAAAAATAACTTGGTTGCTTTAAGGTAAAACTCAAACAATCAAAGCTAAGCAAAATATTCTCTCTCGTCAAACTTGGAAATGAGAGCATAATCTATAATCAGGCCTTTCCCCCATCACAGATTAGGGCACGCAGAGATGGTAACTCTAATGCCAATCACTCCCCCAAAAACACAGACAATCCCAGAATTCCAAGTATATTGAGATGGTGTGAGACACTGATGTTGGTGTTCAGGTCTCAGTCACTGCATGCAGTACCTAACAATCCGCAACTGTCTTCTGGCTCCCTCACTCCCACACAAAATAGCCATGGTATGTCTAAAGTTCCTATGTTTGTATTTATAGTAAAGAGGCCCTCTATGGTGTTTAGAATTTTTCATTTGTTATATGCGGTGTACTCAAAACCTTAAGACATAAGAAAATAAGGAAGCTACAGAGGACATCACGTGGGTAGTTCCTGTTACTTAGCACTAACTACATCCACCTTCATCCCCATCCAGAAAATTTATCCAGCCTCCTTTTAAAACTCCGCCTCGCACTTAACACTGACCACTGAGTCTATTACAATCCATTGACCAACCTTGATATACATATAGCAGTATCAAAACCTCAACATTATTTATATATAGGAACAGGATTTATTACATTATTAATACAGGAACTAACCACGTGTAGGTCTCAAGCCTTTTGTAGTTCTATTTTTCATAGTCCTATTCTTTTGATAGGAAACTGTATCTGTTATCACCTTGCATTTGCACCTTTATCACCTATATGCATTGACTTTTAGAACCTGTACTGATTGATGGCAGTACCTTATGTCCTTATATGCATTGACTTTTTAGAACCTGTACCTGATTGATGGCAGTACCTTATTTCTTATATGCATTTGACTTTTTAGAACCTGTACCGATGATGCAGACCTTATGTTCTTATATGCATTGACTTTTTAGAAAAACGTACCTGATTGATGGCGTACCTTATGTTCTTATATGCATTTGACTTTTTAGAATCTGTACTGATTGATGGCAGTACCTTATGTTCTTATATGCATTTGACTTTTTAGAAACTGTACCTGATGATATGGCAGTACCTTATGTTCTTCTATATGCATTTGACTTTTTTAGAATCTGTACCTGATTGTGGCAGTACTTAGTTCGTATAGCATTTGACTTTTTAGAATCGTTACTGATTGATGGCAGTGTGGTGGTGGTTCATTGTGATCACACTAACCCGGGATGGGGGTGAGCATCCTGAAGCTGATCATTACCAGGAGCCTCCATAAGTCCTGTGGAAAGTCTACTCTGTCTGTGGCTCGGGAGGTTTGCTCCGGTATTATTTCCAATTTTGGAATCCGAATTTCACTTTGGTAAAAGGTTAGGTTAGATTAGTAAGGTAGGTTGAGTATAGGTTCGGTTAGGTTCAATTTTTGTTTGGTTAGGTATAGGTTCGGTTAGGTTCAATTTGTTATCAATTCATCTTTGTTTGCAAATCACTAAAAATAAACTAATAATAGGTACATTATAAAGTTATTTGCGGACAGAAACGATTTAGCAAATTAATTCAAAAACGTTTCAAAACTCGCCTGGAAAAAATACTTTTGTCCACCAAAGTGAATGGACCCGTTACTCTACTTGAGGTAGGATTGATCTGACTCTTCAAGCCTCATATAGTTGGGCAGTGAGTTGATTTTTCTATGTGAACCAGTATTTTTATGATACAGCCAATTTAAGTGCAGGAAAATGTAGACGCTCTCTAAAACGACGGCGCCATGTTGTGACCCGTCACTAGCGAAGACAAACAGAAGCAAAAACAGCTGTGAAGCGGCCGCGCTATATGTACTACCTACTTAATTTACACCAACGTGCATTACCCATACTACCACAAGCATGACCAGTAATCCTCCTTCAAGTGATGTAGTAGGTACTTCCTGGGTTGTGAATATGTAAGTTGTGTTTATAAGAAAAAGGGATAGACAGAGATGAGTGTGCCCGTGACAACTGACAAGTGATGACTTCATGGGATCGGCATTCCTTATTAGGAGATTAAATGAACCTGCAATGACATGTAAAAGCTAGAAAATAGAGGAACAGGTAGAAATGATAGGCTTTCTTTCCCCATATAAGCAAAACATACACCCTTCGGCACTCTACTCACCACTACAACCTTTTTACTAAACATACATTTTCTACCTGTTCTCTATGAGTTCGTTCTAATCTGTCTAAGCGTAACATGTCATTTGCAGGTCCATTAAGCTCCCTATAAGAAATTGCCGATCCCCAGAAGTCATCACTTGTCTGGTGTCAGGGCCACTTATCTGTATTATCCACGGTTTCATTATAAACGACAGAGCTACAGTATTCACAAACAACCAGTGAATACCTACGACATCACGGAAGGAGGATTAATGGTCATCTTGCAGTAGTAGGGTAAACTGCAAGTAGTAAGGTTAGTTGGTAGTAAAAATAAAACTCTAATTTTCAAGGTTAGAGTTAGTATTATTTTTTTATGGGGGTCTCGCCTATGAGGTTAGTAGTGAGATAAGGTTAGGTTAGGTTATAGTGAGGTTAGATAGTAATATTAAACATATTATATTTTGAGGCGGTCCAGGGGGAGTCGTTAAGGCGGGGAGGGGGGTGAAGGGGCATTATCCCCCCACTTTATAATTACAGTTTAGAGGTAAATCTGAAGGGATCTTGTGAACGGTTCTGGAGGAAAAAAACACTCAATACGGGCGGGAAGGACTCTTAGAATGTACTATCTCACTGCGTGTTGTTATACTAATATGAAAAAACCCAGCCTGTCTCATCCATACTCAAAAGCCTTGCATAGTGCATACTACTCCCGCAACTTATCACAGCTCAGCAAAGCCCCACAGCTACATATCATTTGCAAGGTTACCTTATCCATGCAACAAGTACATTCATACATCAAAAATGGTTTCACAGCAATAGTATGAATTTCCTTCATCGAGAATCACGCCTTGCAGACATCACCCACTGTTTCCTCTTTTCTTGTCTTTAGGCATAGTTATGAACACATTCTCTGGAGTTTAATGTGGTGTTTTTGCCACATTAGCACAAAACCAAGCATAATATGGTCTTTTTGTCTCGGTACATGTTGAATGATGCAAGATAGGTATTGCGGTCCTGCTGAGCCAAACAAGCCGATCAGCTGATCAGGCTTTTCAATAAGCGAGATCTGAAGTTTGCGCTACTACGTCACAACCACTAACAGCGCGTTCCGCCGTGTTGTGATATTTGGCACCCCAAAAAGCCATAATTTTCATTTTATGGTGCATTTTTTCTCAGCAAAAAGAATATGAGTTACAGTGATATGTAGCCTATATTGCAACCAAGCTTCATAATACTCCGGTTTAGGTGTGTGAGTAAACGGGTCCATTAGATGTCAAACTGATATTTCCAGGATTGCTTTTGATTTACCTAGTTGTTGTGTTTTACAGGGCCGAGGCTACACTCGTGTGGTTCCGACTTCCATAGTATATACATTATCCATGTGTCTTTCTTTCAATTGGTGCACATTAGTGACGATTTCACCTCATTTAGTTCATTCCAAACTTCTACATTTCTATGAGGAAGCTGTACTTTTTTATGTTGTTCAGGCATCTCCCTGTTCCTAAGTGGTTTGTAGTCCTCTTGTGTCAGCACCTTCTCTTTTGCTTCCGAGTCATGTAGTTCTCTAAGTATGACACTGATGTGTTAAAATCTTGATTGGCTCGTTTTTACAAAGATTCCAATTTTTACATTAGGTAGCATTTCACCACTGCTAGTCTGCTACGTTCGTGTAGCCTCAGTCACAGCATCCATTATCTTTCCTAAGAGTCTCAATCTATGCTTCTTTAGTCTATCGAGTAGCATTATACACTTTGGTAAGATTGATAAGTGTTGTGAAAAAGGGATAACCCTCTCTGTCTTCCCATACACTAAATATAACAGAATATAGCTTTTTGTTAGGAGGCTAAAATTCCATTATCTTAATGGTATCATGGCTAAAACAGTGTCTTCAAAACAATGGCGTGCGGACGGCGCAATTACCGGTCTACTCGCAAACTTGCGGCGCCTACTTTCAAAAAAAAATATATATATTATGAAAGGCGTGAATTTGACCCTAAAAAAAACCAGCCAGAATGCTATTTTTAACACCTTCGTGTTTAAACACCTTCGAAGCGTTGGGCTTCCGGGGCCTAGGTGCCCCCCGGACCCCCGGCCTATCAAGCAGCGCTAGCTTCGCTCAGCTTTCAATCAATCTCCACCTCCTAATTTAAAAGAATAGGAAAACACCTGCTTAAAGTTATGCTATGTTACCTGATGATATGGTCTAAAACTATCTAAAATACAGCTGCAATTTCGAAGAAACTGTACTATTCCCTTCTCTGGATCAAATATCAGTTCAGTAAGCCAGCAAGGGGTCAGGATTTTTCACTCGCTAAATAAAAACAGCAGTCTAGATGTGAGCTATGAATCATTGTCAATAATTATGGCATCAGATAATTCCAATGGGAACTGCAACTCGACAAATTGCCAGTGGTCGCTGGCAGTTTTAACTCAAAGGTTGGTACTACTTACGTGTTTTTGGCCCTCCGCGACTAATATTTTTCAAAATTAATTTTCCCGATAACATTGGATGCACCGAATCTGAATACCAAAAAACTATAGTTCTTCTGTTGGTTTACTAATTATATGGATGACATGCATTACGATGGAACGTTCTATCCAATAGGCAATTTAATGCAAATTACTCGCCTCGAGTAGCAAAGCTTAATATATTTTTTACATGTATATTATGGCATGTAAAATTTTGGGCGAATGTTCACACTGTTTCTAAAGGGACAGTCTGCCGCGTCTCGGCAAACGCTTGTCAAAATACCAATAAGCAATGCCTTGGAAAAAACGAGAATAAAGAATGCCGAAATCGGCTTGTTCGCTGCGAACAACGTTAGGTTATTAAAAATTGTGGAGGCCCGACACGCCGCGGCGGGGAGTGGTGGGCGGGAGATGTGGCGGGAAGATTGAATCAAAACATTACGACTTCACGCGTCGACTTTTAACTGCACTTCCAGGCTTTCTATCTGATGGATACACAATAAAACAGGCAAATATGACTGCTAGGTAGGATAACTTTCTAAACATACGTTATTGACTAATAATATCATAGAGTAGCATTTACCTCGCACTCAACTATAACCTCCTTGGTTATGTGGTTATATACAAGTGTTACAAAATCAGGCTTCTATACAATATACCATATAGAGGAAAATCGTTCTTAAAATTATACTTTTGTGTTTTAAGTGCAGTGAATAAGCCCATATTTTGTTTTCCAGTTAGAACAACTTATTATCAAAAAGTGAGTTAAAACTGCCAGCGACCCCTGGCATTTTGGGTTAAGTTCTCTCGAATTTCAGCCACTTATGTTAACTTTTTCATTCAGAATCCTATTTGTTGTTGGGCACCATAGCTGTCCTTCTGGTGTTCTGTTTGTACACAATCAGCGACGCTCGCAACCTAATTAAAATATGGCTCTGGGTATCAGTAAGTCTGAGTCTGTGTCTGAACACCATTTTTATTATGGGAAAGAGCGTTTTTTAAGCATGTAATGGGAGTAATAATTGGGTATGTTAGAGTATATTTCCTTCTTTATTGTAGAAGAGGGTTTTTAAAGCGGTGTAAATGGGGAGTATAGTAATGGGAGGTTAGAGTAAATTCCCTTATGATGGGGAAGAGTTTTTAAAGCGTGTTGTAAATGGGGAGTAATAATTTGGGGAATGTTAGGGTATATTCGTCTTTATTATGGAAAGAAGTGGTTTTTAAAGTGTGGAAATGGGGAGTTAGTAATGGTAAAAAAATATAAAAGAAAAATCTACTCTAACACTACCCATTAGGGTAGTGTTAAGTATATTTTTCTGTATTGGGGGAAAGAAGGGTTTTAAAGTTGTAAATGGGGAGTAATAATTGGAATGTTAGAGTAATTTTCTTTATTGTGGGAAAGAGTTTTTAACGTGTGTAAAATGGGGAGAATATTTTTTAGGTAGTTAGAGTATATTCTTCTTGATTATGGGAAAAAGAATGTTTTTAAAGTGTGGAAAAGGGGAGTGTAATGGGTAGTGTAAGAGTAAATTCTTCTTTATTGTGGGAAAAAGAGGGTTTTTAAAGTGTGGGAACATGGGATAGTAATGGGGAAATTTTAGGGTATAATCAAAAATTAGAAACCTGTTGAAAGTTATGAAATACGTATTCGCAATGATACATGTGAATATGAAAAATCACTTGTGGTGACCCCTACCAACATAGGAAAAGAAAAGAAACAACAAAGTCAAGAGAAGAGGAAAGATAACAATAAATGCAAGAAGGATAATTAAGATAGCCACAGAAATCACCCAACAGCTACAGTAGTTATCTATAATCATAGATAACTAACAGAATCATAGATAACTAGTATATTATTTTATTATGGTTCAAAATGCACTAAGGAAGCCACGCCCCTGCCTCCTTTCTATTTTACGAGGCAGTTGATTGCGTACATTCTCTTACATCAACATCATCCACAATCTCTTCACTACTTAACAGCGCGTGACCACTGGACAGAGCAAATCTTTCACTACAGAGTGTGACAAAATCAAAAACACTGTAGGAAGATTGCTCTGTTCCTGTTGGTCACGCACTGTTGAAGTAGTGACGATATTGTGATTGGTAGTGATTGATGCGAGGAATGCACCAATCAGCTGCCCCGTAGAATAGAGGGGGAGGCAGGGGGGGCGTGGCTTCTTAGGGCATTTTGTCCATAATAAAAAAAAAATAAACTATAACGTAAGTGTGTGTTTTCTGTGGTTCTGTAGCCATCTTAAGGTTCCGGCCTTCCCTTATGTCCTCTTTCTTCTCATTGATTTTTGTTGTTTCTTTCATGTTTCTATGCGTGTAGGGTTTACCACATACGTACTTATTCAAGAAGAATGGGCAAAGAATTATACAGATTTCATTATTTACAGGTTAGTGTTTTATGTGTTTATATTTGATATGCGAGATCACGTCGTTCCTTGAAGTCATACCAGTGCCCCTGCCTACAAGGAAAAGAGGGGGTCAAGTCAAGGCAATGGTAAATTATATAGTAATCATTTTCTCCAACTACATAGCAGGCGCCCTCCTAGAATTGAAAACGGCACAAGCGCCACTTTAAAAAACTGAGGAAAACAATGCTCTTTTAAAGTTTAATCTAAGAAAATAAGATATGAAACAGCACAAGCGCAACTTTTATCAATGCAAAAAAAATGCACCTAACGTGTTTTCAAAGTAAATCAGCAAACAAATGAAGATATTTAGATGCAAACTTTAAGGCGCGTTTTTTCTCAGTTTTTTAAAAGTGGAGATTGTGCCGTTTCAATCTAAGGCGCCTCGATTTTTTTTTTTAAATGTATAGTGAATAAGTTCTTTAAAATACTTGCTCTGGGATATAGTAAGTATTCTAACTGTCTGTAACACTCATTTTTATTTCTGTCAACTGTCCGTAACACTCAATTGTTTTTTATCTGTCAACTGTCCAGAAACACTAATTTTTTTCTGTCAACTGTCCGTAACACTCATTTTTATTCTGGCAATGTCCGTAACCTCATTTTTATCTGTCAACTGTCCGTAAAACACTCATTTTTATTCTGTCACACTGTCAGTAACACTCAAATTTTATTTCTGTCAATGTCCGTAACACTCTTTTTTATTCTGTCAACTGTCCGTAACACTCATTTTTATTCTGTCAAACTGTCTGTAACACTCATTTTTGATTCGGTCAACGTCTGTAAAACTCATTTTTTATTCTGTCAACTGTCTGAATAACACTCATTTTTTATTCTGTCAACTGTCTGTAACACTCATTTTTATCTGTCAAACCTGACTCTGTAAACACTCATTTTTATTCTGTTCAACTGTCTGTACCACTCATATTTATTCTGCAACTGTCTTTAACACTTATTTTATTCTGTCAACTGTCTGTAACAATCATTTTTATCTGTCAACTGTCTGTCAACAACTTATTTTATTGTGGGGAAGAGGGTTTTTTAAAAGTGTGGTAAATGGGGTAGTAGTATTTGGTAGTTGTTAGAGATATTTCTTTATTGTGGGGAACGAGGGTTTTGAAAGCATGTATAAAATAGGGAGTAGGGAATGTTAAGGGAATTTGGGAATGCATTAATGTTTAGTTAGGGGAGAGGAGCGGGGCAGGGTTGCGATCATTGCCTCTAACTCGCATGTTACACACGTTACATCGTCTTAATACTAATACTACTTATACTACTACTACTACTACTACTACTACTAATTATAAATACTACTACTAATAATACAACTACAAACAATAATAATAATAAAAAAAAGTATAATGCGAGAGGCCAATGAGGCTGCAACTAACCCTCGATGCAACCTGCCACGCTCTCCCCTACTAATGAACCCAGTGAGTATCACTGCTGCTCCCATTGTTTCTAGTTTGTCACAGCCAGCCATGTTATTGAGCATTTTATTTATAAGGATGAGTGAGGGTAGTGAAGGGTTATTTTAGTGTTCTTAGTCTAATTAACTGTGGAATTACAATAGGGTGCTAGTATTACGTTAACCATAAGTGTAATATAGCAATCTTGAGGTTGTCAGCATTATTTATAGTTAACCCCTTGATGGCCCAGAAACGTAATTTCATTATAATGGTGCTATTAGACAATTTTGATAAATATTAGCAAAGTTTTAAGATATGACCTGTGTATATTCTTGTCGAATAACTAATTTGGTTATATTTAGTTACTTTTCGTAATTATATGGCTCGAAACACACCATTTTTTATAGAAAAGGAAAGATCTGGGCGCGTGAAGGGGTAATACAATAATGTGTTTGCTATTACATAAACTTTAGTATGACAGCCTTCTTTTATGTTGTCAGCGTTCGCCGAGAGCAATAAACATGGATTGCCGAACAGTGCGGAGGGCTCGTGCGCTCCAAGGTGAGTGGAATCTGACCAACGACTGCAAACAATCGCATGGCCCGGTCATGTAACAGACCACGTCATCGTCTTACTACACAACACTGATCCCTGCTTCTTTGTCCCGTAAGTGGAAGAAATAAGTACAGATGTCATGGATGTGGGAAAGAACAAAAGAATATGAGTAGAGGAATATTGGGGAGACTGCTAGTGTAGGGTTTCTGTAAAACTATTTACATTTGTTCTTGTAATTGATTATGTACTGCATTTCATTGCCATATTGATTTTATTTGTCGTCTTTCCTCAAATGATATTCATTAGGGTCAATATTTGGACCACATACAGAGTTGTAAGCCCGACTCCCTTCCCTCGTATCTTGATATTTATTATTACCGAATCCTGATTTTTTTTTTTTTCCTGTTACACAATAATATACTATTACCCTGGTTAACTGCAAGAGTTATTTTCGGGAGAATCGTACGTCAAGCGAAAAAAAGCGTAAAACAAATCATACATTCTCATTGATTTTCCCCATAGAATTTATCACATTTTGAAATTTTGGTTATAAAATTCAATGTTCATGTGTTTAACGAATTCTGGTCTTTTTTCGTAACTGAATTTTTTAGAGCACGGGCTGTTATCATCATCTCATCTTTCAGTTTGACTTCAGATTTTCCCATAATGAAGAGTAAGGCCGGTCGATGATACGCTCCAATTATATTGTCGTCGTTATCATTTAAATTTGAAGCATGAGTTTACGCCCCGGGATGCTTTTCCTGACAGGCAGCCCCAGTTTTCATCTGAGTTATATGATGTAATGTGTCTTTGGTACCGCTAAGTCCCCAGGCACCTCCAACACCAACCCTAAATATGATGTTTCTTTGCCCTTCTGGCCTAGATCCTCGGAAAGGCTTCGGTCCTGACGGAAGTCCCTCCTATTGTTCTCAAAAACTGTGCTCTGTGCTTTGCACCCTGCTGTCTCAAAACTGTTTTCCATCTTGTCTATCTACTTCCACCTTTCCTTCTTGCTGGGAAGTTTGCTTACATCCAACCGTCCCTAAGAAGGGTGAACGTTCTAATCCTTCAAACTACCGTCCTATAGCTTTGACTTCCTGCCTTTCTAAAGGTTTGAATATATATTAATAAGAAGATCGTAAGCATCATATCTGCTCACAATCTTCTAACTGATGCGTTCAGTCGGTTTCGTTTAAAGGGCGATTATGACGATCTTCAGCTTCCTAACTGAATCTTTGGTATCCTCCTTTAGGGGGTTCGGTGAAACTTTTGCTGTGCCTTGACATATCAAAAGCTTTTGATAGGAGTACTGGTACAAATCTTTAATTTCCAAACTACCCTCATTCGGTTTATATACCTTCTCTCTGTACCTTATCTTAAGTTTCCTTTCAAACCAATTCTATTTGCAGCTACTGTAGACGGACATTGTGCTTCTCCAAATATATCAATAGTGGTGTTCCCAGGGTTCCTGTCCTATCACCCACTCTCTTTCTATATTCATAATGATCTTCTAAGTCTAACTCAAAGCCCTATCCACTCCTACTATGATGAAATTCACCCTGCTTTTTGAACGTCGTTTAGTCCACGTCCAACTCAACAGGAAACTAATGATTCACGGAGAGATGCCCACCGAGCGCATAACTACTGATTCTTTTCTATAATTTCTGATTGGGGAAAAGCCAAACCTTGTTTTTTCAATGCCTCTAAAAACCAAAATTTCTTCACTATTACTCGACAAAACCTACCAGATAACTATACCCTCTTCTTCAATGACCACTCAACACTGCTGAATCCTCCTTCTACAATGAAAATTCTTAGGAATATCCTTTACTAAAAATCTGAACTGGAAATCTCCATCTTCATCTCTTGCAAACAGTTCTAAGAAGTTAGGTGACTGTGGCTTGTCTGCGTCCTTTTTTTTTCCTCCCTCCCAATTGCTTGCTTCTCTACAGGGGCCTTATCCGCACATGTATCGGAGTATGTCTCACATGTTTGGGGGAGGATCCACTCATACAGCTCTCCTAACACAGGTTGAGTTCAAAAGCTTTTCGTTCTCATCCAATCCTCTCCTCTGACGAATGTCTTCAATCTTTAAATACCGCCCGCAATGTTGCTTCTCTTGCTCTCTTCTACCGTTATTTTCATGTTCACTGATCTTTGAATTGCTAACTGCATGCCCTCCCCCCTACCGCGGGCTCGCTGCACAAGACTTTCTACTCATTCTCATCCCTATTCTGTCCCCATCTTCCTAATGCAAGAGTTAATCAGTACTTTACATTTTTCATACCTTCACTGAGTAAACTCTGGAAACTCTCTTCCTGTTTCTATGTTTCACTTCCCTATGACATTAAATCTTTTCCAAAGAGGAGTAACAAGACACCTCCCGAACTAAATTGGCTACCCCTCGTGTTTTATTTTATTCTCTTACTGTCTCCTTGTATAGGGACTGGCAACCTGAGCGGGCTTTGTGTTACCATTTTATTTAGTTTATTTGGCCTGTTTATTTGTTAAATGTTTGGGCCCTTAACTAACCCTTCATATAATATCATGTTAATTATATATTATAACCTACCTCAACATCATCAGAGCCATTGACGTGTTACATACTACTTGAATTTCTATTTGTATATCTTTTCTGTCATCATGTTTATGTTCTTACTATGTTTTATTTAGGTTTTCTTACAAAGTAATAAGTCTTTCCATATAACATCATGCAATTTATATACACCTCAAAAATCATAAAAGCCATAGACTTTTTACAGTACTTGAATCTTACCTTATTTCTTTTCTGTCATCAGAGTTCCCGTATTATGATGTGCCGTGGTGCATGCCACAAACGTTTTGTCACGACGCCCCTGCTTCATGTGGCACCTCCTTACTGCATCCCCCAGGTGGTGAGCCCTTTTCCCTTTCCCTAAACCGTTTCAGCCTTTCTCTATAACCCCCCCCCCCTTTTTTTATGCTTTGCCATATGCCAAACCTCTGAAGTTGGCACATTTTCCCTTTTTTGGGTATTAAATAAATAATCAATAACCCCCTGTATGCTATCCTCCGAGGTGAGTGAATTTTTTTCTGAATCCATCCCCGTTCATTTTAGTCATCCTTCTCTGCCTGATTCCAAACAAGGTATTCCTGAATAGGGGGACCAAAACTGTATCCCATAGCTAGGGGGTTGACTAAGCCAAAATAAAGCTTTAGAATGACCTCAGCACTTTTTTACTTTTTAACACTCCTGGAAATGACCTAAAACCCTATTACTCGATTTCTACCCAAAATACATTTTTTCCTATACGCGGCTAGCTCAAAAAATTTACTATTTTGGGATGACATGGGTAGGAAAAGACAAAACAACCGGTCAAAACCCCAGACAGATCAACAAACTAGAACTATTAATGCCTAAAAATGACACAAGGAGGTGACAGGGAAAAAAGGGTTAGCTTCATTATTTTATTTTTCTTTGGGGTTTTTAATTTTATTCGGTTTAATTGTTCGTTGATGTAATGAGTATGTTTTTTCGGTACTGGATATCCTCCCCGTGCATCTCTGCACCTTGGAGGCTGGGCCAGGGGAGGGGCCGGTCTTCCCACGCCCCGTACAACCCCCTGGTCCAACTCGTGTTGGGGCCTCAAGGCCCTTGGTGAAGCAAAACAGAGAGCTGTACGGGCAGAGGGCTCCCCAAATGCTGCTGAGCCAGGCAACACAACACGCAAACTCCATGTACTATGAATCTTTGGTTCCTATTATCTAACATACAAAATACATCTCCCACACTTAAGTTTCAAACATACTAAATACCATCCTAGCCTATTTTTCAAACATACAAATCCTGTCTCATAGTAATCATCAGTAAATTTTAAAGGGGGTTTAGAACCCCATCATCATCTCACATTATCACCAATTTTTATCTCTCATATTAATTAAAGCTGAGTTTTTATTAAACTCAGCTTATAAAAAAAATTATCAATTTTATGTCAGAAAATATTTGATGCCTGCAAATAAACTCACACCGTTATAAACCATGGAAGTGTCAAGCCATATCAAAGCCTGCACCCCCATAGTCTGTTTGCTCTAGTCGGGAGCACCTTACCCTGTCCTTTCCACCTGAACCCGGCAGAGGCAGGGGCCCTTAGTCTTGCCATTCTATCAGTCACTTTTTGGGGAAATTATTCACCAAACCACTTCTTAATTTATATTGTTAGTTTTTTTTTTTCTCTCTCTCTCTCTCTCTCCCCCCCCCCCCCCCCCCCTTTGTGGGGAGGTATTGTTTTGCTCACCATAGGGGGAGAGTAGGATGTATATATATATAATTTAATGGTAAAGGTAAAAATTTTAAAACGACTAAAGCGGTACATTGGAAAAACTTTGCAAATTTGTAAATCAAGCGCTGATAAGGTGCTGATTTAACTGCTGATGTTTGCTTTTATTTTATAACTTAATGCACTTTGAAATATTTTTGAAAAGGGGAAAAAAAAGGTAATGATAACATTATTAGAGGCTACCCCAAAAAATTTAAAAAAATTCCATATCTTCCAAAAATTGCATCTTTAAATTTAATCTTTGTCTTTATAATCTTACGAAGGATAGTCATCATCATCTCATCTCTTTCTTTTAAAATCAGATTTTCCCAAAGTCTATGAGGTTAGCGACCGTGATACACTTCCAATATCTCTATCCATTGCCTCACCTCTTCAATTACGAGGGGTGATGAACCAGATATTTGTAAAAACCTTGCAAAGGTTATTAATGTGCTATTTTCAAACTTTCCAGGCAATATTTTTTTTCCGTCCCGGGCCCCTGTTGGGGGTTTTTTGTGGGTGTGTGTGGCTGTGCTCTGCATCTGGCACTCCTGGTCTCCTGCACCGTGGCACCAACTTTACAAAGGCACTGGTTCTCTCTGCCTCTATGCGGTTATATTACCTCTTAAGGGACTACTTTATTCTCAGAAAAATAACGCAAGAACAACAAAAATTTTAAAAAAGAGAGTTGCAATTAAAAAATGATTGATTAACTCGCAGAAATTAAATTTTTTTGTAATACTCTTATATTATGTTTTCTAGGGCCCTGAATCTCTTTTATTAATTTTTCCCCCCAAACATTATTTTCATTCAATCCACAGTGGTCGTACTTTTCCCTTTTATAAAATGGTGATTTTACTTTATTATATTTTTGTTCTAGAAAATATGTTCAGTATAGTAATGTATTTCTAGTTATCCTTAAAACACCAAGTGAAAGGGTGCCAAAGATGTAAAATTATTGAGTGATTGTACTAACAAAGTTTCAGCCTCTATTTACAGGTCAAAGCTTTTACCTCACAAGTTTTCTCTTATTACTCTCTCAACAACAAAAAAAGAGAAAAAAACTTATATTTCCAGAACATTGTCAATACTCATAATCTTCAATATCACTTTCTCCACTCAAGAATGTGTCTCCATTTATTTTTTTATGGTGACATCATCATCATCCATCGTATTCGCATTGTTTTAGCTCAACTCTCACTCTTTTTGGTGGATGATGTCAGGGGAGACAGTCTCACCAGATTCTAAGCTGAAATAGCACAGCAAAGTCTCAGACTCCTACAACCCTCATATTGTCCTTGGGAGCCAATCTCAGAAACACTCCAGTCAATTTTATTCATGTAAAATTGTTACTGAACACGTACATACTACATATCTTCAAAATAATTTCTTGTAAATGTTGTAATTAAGTGATTTGATAATACTTTTCCAGCACCAGGCAGGATAACTATATGGGATTGTTCACAGTACTGGGAGTGTTTAAAGGTTAGGGAAAATGAGACAGTAAAGGGTAAGAAAGGGGAAAAGGTTTGTTGCTGAAATTTGAAGGGTATTCCCGGGTTGTTGAAGGGGAAGGGTATTGAAGGGTAGCTGAAGGGAAGGGTATTTAAGGTTTTGAAGGGAAGGTATTGAAGGGGGCGAAGGAAGGGTATTAGGGAAAAGGGTTTGGGGGTGAAGGGGAAAAAAAGGGTATGAAGGGTAGCTGAAGGGAAGGGTATTGAAGGGTTGCTGAAGGGAAAGGGTATTTAAGGGTAGCTTTAAGGGAAGGGTATTGAAGGTGTTTGGGAAAGGGAAGGGGATTGAAGGGTAGCTGAAGGGAAGGGTATTGAAGGGTTGTGAAGGGGAAGGTATTGAAGGGTTGCTGAAGGGAAGGGTATTGAAGGGTTGTTGAAGGGAAGGGTATTGAAGGGTTGCTGAAGGAAGGGTATTGAAGGGTTGTTGAAGGGAAGGGTTTTTGAAGGGTTGCTGAAGGGTGAAGGGAACTGAAGGGTTGTTGAAGGGAAGGGTATTGAAGGGTAGCTGAAGGGGAAAGGGGATTGAAGGGTT
>JACEEZ010009460.1:177500-184142 GCA_016584305.1 Chionoecetes opilio | reverse complement strand
TCGTTTTTTTTTCAAAAATTTTTTAAAAATTTTTAATTTTTTTAGTGCTTTGTTTTGGCCGAACCCAGCCCCCCGGGGAAAAGGCGGGTCCCCCCCCCGGCTAACACCCGGAACCCATCATGCTGGGGGGAAGGGGCTCGGGTTTTAAGGGGAAAAACCCATCTGTTTCGCTCCGCCCGGGGGATCAAACCCCCGGGACTTCTGGGGGAAAACCGGGTGCTTCCCCTCACCATGGAGACCCAAAAAAAAGTATAGGGGTCGCCGATTATTAGCGCAATGAGTAGGTTTCGAACCTACGGGGAAGTCCCATCTATTTATCAACGCCTTAACCACTGGCCCCATGCTTGAAATAATAAGAAAGAAAGTAAGTAATAAATATTCCCATCAAATATTAAAATTAAACTAGTTTGATTTTATGTAGTGTTGAGGCACAGTCGTGAGGTTGCTTCCTGACAGAGGTTTATATATATAGAAAAAATATGTATTACAGGAAACCCCTTAATAAAAATTATTTTTTACTTTGTTTAGTTATTGTTCCCTAGTAATAATACTAACATAATAAAAACAATAATAACTAAGATATTCAAAATAAAGGGTTTATTAATTGAGGGCTTAAGAACTTGGTTAATAGCAAATGTTTTAATTTCTTCTTAAAAATAAATAAATTGTCATTAAAAAAAAACTTTTTGATGTCTGGGGTAGGTTTTCCCATGTATGAAGACCATTACACAAAATTATTTTAAAAAGAGGGGTTTTTTTAAATCGTGGACACTTAAAATTCAGTTTTCTTCTGGGGTGTGTTGTTGTCTATAATTAAAAAAGTTGAGTTTCAGAATATATAAGGTTTCTATATATTGATAAAAATAAAAAAAATTTAAATAGATTTTTACATTTAACGTTTTAGGGTTTAAGAAATTTTGGTGTGGAGTCAAATTTTCCCTATAAAAAAATCATTTTAAAAAATTTTCTTTTGTGCCACTATTTTTTGTTAGGAAAGACGGCCCAAGTACATCCCCTACAGATATACAATAATTTTTTATAAGGGAACATAAATAAAATAAAACTTATCATTGCATCTTTGTAAGATGTTTCCCTTACTCGACAGCACCCCACAACATCTGTATGCTTCAAAACACCTTTTTAAATATGTGGTTCATTTAAATTTTCACAATAACACCAAAAAATTTTTTGTTGGGCAGCTCGTTCTATTAATTACCCTCTAGCTTTAATGGAGGCAAAAAATTTTTAAGTCTTTTTTAAAAAAAAATAAAAATTTGTCCGGGAAAAATTTTGAGTTTTAATTTATTGATTTAATCCAGTTTTTTTAAATAATTTAAACCGTACAAAAATTAGATAAAAGAGGAAAAATTTTTTACGGTATTAGAAGTTTGGGTGTTCGCATATATTGAAAATTTGAATTTAGTGCTAGAATTAATAAATGTCATTAATGTATATGAGAAATAGGATTGGTCCAAAAAACTGATCCTGTAACGTGTTACAATTTAGATTAGAATATTTTGAATTACAAAACCCGATTGTTCTATTTTATGTAACTTTTAAATAATTGAATGGCGTCCTCTGTATCATATTTTCAAGTTTTAAGGAGAATATAGGGTTTTTAGGGATCAAATGCCTTAGAAAAATCAAAAAATAGCCCAATAACAAATTTTTTAAATAAATAGCTTGAAAACTTTGGGAGAAAAACTGAAGAATTGCGACGTAGAATGATTGCTCGGAAAAACCAGTTGAAAAAAAGGAAATATTTTTATTTTCTAAGAAATCCACTAAACGAGCGTAAAAATTTTTCTAGTACCTTACTGAAAGTGGAAAATCGAGTTTGGGTCTATAATTTTTAATATCAGTTCTTTTGCCAGATTGTAAGGAATTACTTTGGGTTTTTTTAAAGTCTCGGAAAATTTCCTGTTTTCAAGGACAGTTTAAAAAAATGTGCATCAAGGAGGTGACAGTAAAGATAAAAGTTATTTAGGACTATAGCTGATATTCATCAACTCGGAAGGTTTAATTTGGGTGATTTTATATATTTCAATTCTATACGATTTTGGTGCTAGATATAGAGAAAAAAGAGGAGGGTTAGGAAAATATTCATAATCTTTTGACAAAGATCATTTCTGTAATGTTCCCTTCTTAAAAAGTGTTCGTTAAATTTGTAAAAAGTTACAAAAGGTTTTTAACCTATTGATGTTTTTTGGGTTTGGTTTTGCGCTCTGCCAATTTTTAAAATTAAGGTTTTCCAATGTGATTAGGATTTTTTGGTTGTTTGAGTTGATCTTATAAATTTATGTTTTGCCTTCTTAATAGAATTAAATTTTTTTCCTGTAAAACGATGGGTTTCCCTTAAATTTTAAGGGCCTTTTTTTTGGGAAACCTTTCCAGTCTTTTCTTTCTTTAAATTTTTTTTTTTGGGCCGAGGTAATGTAGGGGCTGATTTTATCTTTGGTGCGGTGGGATTTTTTTTCACTGGAAAGTTTTTTGTATAGTTATCAAATTTTATGGGAAATTTGTAGGACTCATTTGCAGTTGGCTATTTAGAACGTCTTTCCAAATAACGGGGCTTAAGTCATTACAAAAATTTTCAAGATTTACATTCGAAATATTCTAATCTCTTATATGAGGGGGGTTTACTTTAAGGGGTTTTAAATTTTTAAACTGAGAAATTATCGGAAAATGATCAGATATGTCTTTTCCACTATGAGATTATTACTTGAATTCTACCTGTGTATCATATGGTTTTTCCCAGTTTTGCGTAGTGTCGGTGGTTCTGTGGGCCTATGATTAAGGGAAACAAAAAAAATGAGTACATTATTATAAATTAATTGATGTACATCTTTTGCTTTGTAGGTCTTCGGGTCCAAATTGAAACTCCAAGGGCAAATACCATCATACTTTCTATCCTTTGCAATTTTTTGAAATCCGAAAAAGAAGTCAGAAAAACTTTTAGATTACCACTGGGTGGCCTAAAAAATAATAAATAAAGTAAGTTTACCCAAAATTTAAAACATTAACACCAATCTTTCTAAAAAATTTGTTCAGCAATGAAAAATCACAGACATAGTTGTGAAATACTTACTAGTACATATAGCGTATCCTCCCCATACCTGTTTCTGCAATTATGAACAATTTTTTATCCTGGGAGTTGGTATAAGGGGAAAATACTTGGTCAAGCCTTTTTTCTGTGAAACCCAAAATGCAATTTATACAAGTTTTTTATAGATAAAAAAGAGTCGTGAAATATTGTAGTTAGAAGGTTTTAAAAGAAATTTTTAAATTAATAGAGTAACTGTCTATTGCAATTAGATAAATTTAGGGAAAAAGGAAGACATATCTAGATTCGGAAACTAAGGTATCGTAAATGGTTACAAATAATTTATATCTAAACATTATTAATTTTCTCATCGTGTATACTAAAAGGGGCAAATATAAATCACGAAAATCTTTATAGTTTTTTCGGCCGCTAGGGAATTTTACATCAAGGGAAAAGTAACAAGTTTCATCACCAGGAACTAAATGGTAAAACAAAGACATTGAATTATATAAATATGTACAATAAATTTTTATAAAAACTACCTCAGAGATTACTTCCTTCCCCGTCTTCTGAGTCCCATTCTGTGTGGGAGGATTGTTTGGCACTGGGTTAGCGAAGCCACCCTTTGCCACTACCAATGCGGCGACGGGAGAGCAGCCCGATGCGGTTGTATCCAGCGCCCCCAGTACACCACCGTCACCAGCAGCACCCCCGTCACCACAGCACCACCGTCACCAGAGCACCACAGCTGTGGGAGCCTCGCCCCCGTCAGCACTTGTTGTCTCGTCAGCTTTTACTTTAGTCGCGCCATCACAGCAGTTCCCCGGGGGGGAGTGTGTTTGCGCACCCTGTACCGTCCCCGACCGCACTGGGCGCCGCTGGGGTAACAACGGGGGGGTACAGCCCGGCCAGTCATTTGAAGCTTGGTAAAAATTGCGACTTTTCTGTCTTTGAATTATCAGTCTTGGGGGTGCTTAAATACGCAAATTTTTCCCTGTGACTTGCTTGTTTCAATGCGGGAGGACTTTTTTTATGGGGTGAAGCAGGACAAAATCTTCGTTTGAAAAGTCCAGTACCCTTGCAGTTTCCCCGCATTCCTCAAAATGCTTCCTGTCATGAAACCTTTGAAAAAACAAACAGCTGAGGCGACGGGAAATGAAGCAAAACCCAACTCTGTGAGCCCTTTTAGTTTATGGCTGGTAGTTGAAACTTTTCTTTGCAGGAGTTCACTCATAAATCGAAGTCTGCTCCCTGTTTCACCTCGGAGCTCATCCAGACCACTGATACGCAGGTTGTTTTCTACGACTATAATCACCTGGTAGTTAAATCTTGTTCAAGGTTTTAAAATTCGTTTTTTTTATTCCCGAGTCTTTTTTTATTTTTACTGTCACGTTTTTTTTGAATCCCTTAATTCACCTTTCAGTCAAAAAACTTCCGCTTGGGTGAATTCCCAAAATTTTAGTTAGGTCACTTATTGTTCCCCCAAGGCAACCAATTTAGATTGAATGTTCCCCAACCCGTCCTGCGCTGCGAAAAGTTTTGTCCTGTGATTCCAGCAAAAATTACGATTGTCTGGATCCATTTTTTGTCAGCACTTTCACTTTTGGAATTTTCTCTTTCCCCCTGTTAGAGAAGGGGCGATTTATAGGGTCTTGGGGCATGGAACGCGATTTTTCCCAAAAGAAAAAATCCAGAGAGCAGGGGGACCCCGTCTTCACTGTAGGGGTGCCTGAAGTGTGTGTGTGGTCACACACCACACACACCACCCTTTCCAATCATCAGAAACCCCTACCCCCCATAGGGCAAAAGGGAAAAAAGAAAACAAGGAAGGAAGGAAGGAAGGGAAAGGGAAGGGAAAAGGGGAAAGGGGATTGGTAAGAAAAACCAAAAAAATTTCAGGGGAAGGGGGAAGATGTGCAAATGGGAGGGGGGGGCGAAGGAAAAAAAAAAAAAAAAGGGGGGTTGGGAAATGGGGAAAGGTAAGAAGGGGGCGACTGAGGGAATAGGGAAGGCAAGGGGACTTCGGCCCCCTTTTCCCCAAAATTGGGTTTGCCCCCCTGTCCCCCCTCTCCCCTACTCCTCCCCTCCTCATTCACTTTAAAACCCCTTTTAATTGTCAAAAGAAAAGGTGTCTGCGGAGGTAACCAAAGAGAGCTCTAAAAAAGAGACTCTCTCTCTCTCAAAAAAGAGAGAGAGGAAAAGGGGGAGAGAGAGAGAGAGAGACGAGAGAGAGAGAGAGAGAGAGAGAGAGAGAGAGAGAAGAGAGAGAAACTTTACTAACAAAAAAGAAATTAATTTTTGGAGGGGGGCATTTCCATAATTTTTTGTGGGGGCGCAAAAGGGATGAAAAGCTTTGGGGGGAAGAGAGAGGGGAGAGGAGAGAGAGAGAGAGAGGAGAGGAGAGGGAGAGGAGAGAAGAGAGAGAAGAGAGGTGAGGCATTAAATTTTTTCTCCTACTTTTTTTCCTGAAGACGGGACTTCCTACACACACACAACCCCCACACAACACAACATACCAAAAAACAAAACCCACATACACACAACAATAACACACACACATACACACACCATGCAACCCCACACCCAAAAAAAATAAATATAATAATAAATAATTTTTAAAATAATAATAATTTTTTAAAAATATATAAATATTAAAAAAATTAAAAAATATATATATTATATAAATATATAAATATATATATATATTTTAAAAATAATATATCGTATAATATAGTGTATATAACTTCATACTTGTCCACAACTAAGTACGCACGATGATGAAGAATGCCTGCACCACCACCACTACTTCTACTACTACTACTACTACTACTACTACTACTACTACTACTACTACTACTATACTATTCCCTAGCCCTTATTCTGTCCATCTTCCTAATGCAAGAGTTAATCAGTATCTTTACTCTTTCATCCCTTGCACTGGTAAACTCTGGAACTCTCTTCCTGTTCTCTATTTTTCCACTTTCCTGTAACTTAAATATTTTCAAAAGAAGAGTAACAAGACACCTCCAGAACTAAATTGGCTCACCCCTCTTTTTTATTTTATTCTCTTACTGTCTTCTTTATAGGGACTGGCAACTAAGCGGGCCAATAAGTATATAAATAAACACACACACACACACACACACACACACACACACACACACACACACACACACACATATCGACGAGATATACTTTTGAGTTTAGATTATTGTTAACAAACTGTATTGTTGTAGACGAAACTGTTTAAATTTACCATATTCGTTTTGTCAACTTAACCAAATAAAATATTACTAATCCAGGCATTTTAATAATTATGACGAAAGTGTATTTATCTCTTAGCCACCAAATAAATTGCTCAGTTACTAAATTTGTTACTTTTAAGTCAGGCAGATAGGTGTATCCATCATAAGAATTGTGGGTTTATACGTACAAGCATGAAAGTTGGCACAGTCATAGATAATAGTGGTTTACTTAAAATAAATATGTACTTACCTGTCAACTAGTTAATTTGGTCCTGTAATTTCACTGAAACATTGACACCTGAACGCGGAGGTTCCGAAATTTGATGAGTCAGCACTTATTACGCTCCCTGGTGG
>JACEEZ010009460.1:167500-172500 GCA_016584305.1 Chionoecetes opilio | reverse complement strand
AATTATGTTGAATGTACATTCAAAACACCTAATCCACCAAAAATATTTGATTTCCAGGCCTTATTTCCGTAAAAACACGACTTTTGTAAAAAGCGCGAGAATTTTTTTTTCTTCCCTCCAACAGGACTACGCATGTTATTGATGACATCACGAGAGGAAAGCTCCAATGTAAACAACACTCGTCTGCTTGTGTGACACCTGTCGGCAAATGTTATGATGAGCGATTGCACTTCGGTATCAGACAATGAATCTGTCTATGTGATAGATCTAGAGTACGATGCTCAATCTGAGACCGAACTAAATGACGCTGCTCGCGTATATGAGGAAACGAACATCAGATTGTGATGGGAGCCCAACCCTATATGTTTGAGCCAGAGTACGAGGTGGATGAACAGGTGTTAGCGGAGCCTGCTGAGACTCAACACTACTACACACACAAACACTTCTACACACACACATAAACACTACTACACACACACAAACACTACTACACACACACACAAACACTACTATACACACACACACACACACACACACACTACTACACACAAACTACTACACACACACACAAACACTACTACACACACACAAACACTACTACACACACACAAACACACACACACACACAACCTACTACACACACACAAACACTACTACACACACACACAAACACTACTACACACACACACACACACAACAAACTACTACACACACACACACACAAACACTACTACACACACACACACAAACACTACTACACACAAACACTACTACACACACACAAACACTACTACACACACACAACACTACTACACACACACACACACAAACACTACTACACACCACACACAAACCTACTACACACAAACACTACTACACACACACAAACACTACTACACACACAAACACTACTACACACACACAAACACTACTACACACACACAAACACTACTACACACACACAAACACTACTACCCCAAACACACCACACACAAACACTACTACGCACACACACACACACACACACAAACACTACTACGCACACACACCACACAAACATTACTACATACACACACAAACGCTACTACACAGACACACACACACACAACACTACTACACACACACACACAAACACTACTACACACACACACACACAAACACTAACTACACACACACACACACACACACAAACACTACTACACACACACACACACACACAAACACACTACACACACACACACACACAAACACTACTACACACACACACACACACAACACACTACTACACACACACACAAACACTACTACACACACACACAAAACACTACTACACACACACACAAACTACTACACACACACAAACACTATTACACACACACACAAACACTACTACACACACACACACACACACTAATACACACACACACACACACACACAAACTGCTACACACACACACAAACTACTACACACACACAAACAATACTACACACACACAAACACTACTACACACACACACACACAAACACTAATACACACACACACACACACACACACACACAAACACTACTACACACACACACACACACACACACAAACACTACTACACACAAACACAAACACTACTACACACACACAAACACTACTACACACACACAAACTACTACACACACACAAACACTACTACACACACACAAACCCTACTACACACCACACAAACACTACTACATACACACAAACACTACTACACACACACAAACACTAATACACACACAAACACTACTACACACACACACACACACAAACACTACTACACACACACAAACACTACTACACACACACAAACACTACTACACACACACACAAACACTACTACACACACACACACACACACACACACACACACACAAACACACACACACAAACACACACACAAACACTAATACGCACACACACACACACAAACACTACTACACACACACACAAACACTACTACACACACACACACACACACACACACACACACACACACACACACACACACACACACACACACACACACACACACACACAAACACTACTACACACACACACAAACACTACCACACACACACACAGCAGCGCGGGAAGAGGAGCCTTCCTCTCGTGACGTCACCGAGCCATGGCGCATCGTCTGCCAGTTAGTCAGACAAAGTTAGACCATAAACAAATCTCATATAAAGTAAATATGATTCTAAAAAACATATTATTTTTCACATGATTCACGCGGAGACAGTTACAGGCTTGAAATAATAATAGCACATACTCTCTCTCTCTCTCTCTCTCTCTCTCTCTCTCTCTCTCTCTCTCTCTCTTCTCTCCTCTCTCTCTCTCTCTCTCTCTCTCTCTCTCTCTCCTCTCTCTCTCTCTCTCTCTCTCTCTCTCTCTCTCTCTCTCTCTCTCTCTCTAAAGTGGAGTACCATCATGGCTGCCACAAGGATTCATTCATTGTCAGAGATGCTTTATCTTCTCTAGTGGAGAGGAAATGAGAGTGAGTGAGAGCCTGTGTGTGTGTGCGTGTGTGTGTGCGTGTGTGTGTGTGTGTGTGTGTGTGTGTGTGTGTGTGTGTGTGTGTTGTGTGTGTGTGTGTGTGTGTGTGTGTGTGTGTGTGTGTGTGTGTGTGTCTGTGTGTGTGTGTGTGTGTGTGTGTGTGTGTGTGTGTGTGTGTGTGTGTGTGTGTGTGTGTGTGTGTGTGTGTGTGTGAACTTATCTCCCCCGGGCCCTTGACTCCCTATTACTCAAATTACATCCTGACGAAGAGCGTTGAAGGCGGACAAGAGCGGGTGTTGGGGCGGCACTATACAATAATTTATCACGGCACTTATACAGATACAATATTGTAAACACACACACTCACAGCAACAAAACGCTCCTTCTACTGTGTGACTAACCAAATGCAAACAAAAATAAACACACACACACACACACACACACACACACACACGGACAGTACCAAGATTGAGACGGTACCACTTCGCACTTTCTTTCAGCCACCGTGATAATCAAAACAAACCGTCGCGCCGCTGCCAGACGTACGTTTCGCTCCTTTGAGCTGTTAATTTCTCCCATTTTAATGGAATTAAAGGGAGTTTTTCTCTTTCGCCCCGCCCGCTGGTGTAACTAGAGCAGCATTTTCCGAATCACGGGGGGAGGCGCAGTGCAACCCCCGGTGAGTTACGCTGCCCCTGTGTGCTGGGGTGACCTGGGGGGAAAAGTTCCGACGATGAGACTTGAGTAGTGGAAAGGAGGAAGAAGAATAAGAGGAGGACGACAAGGAGTAGGAGGAGGAGGAGGTGTGTGTGTGTGTATTTACCTAGTTGGGTTTTACAGGGTCTGAGCTACACTCGTGTGATCCCGTCTCCGTATCTACATTTATCCAGTCTTTCTTTCAAGTGTGTGTGTCTTTCTTTTCAAGTGTATGTGTGTGTGTGTGTGTGTGTGTGTGTGTGTGTGTGTGTGTGTGTGTGTGTGTGTGTGTGTGTGTGTGTGTGTGTGTGTGTGTGTGTGTGTGTGTGTGTGTGTGTGAGTGTGTGTGTGTTTGTGTGTATGTGTTTGTGTGTGTGTATGAACTTGTTGTTTTTTTATGTTTGAACTGAAGTTACACGTGTATTATGTTTGAAATTGAAGGAAAAAAATGAAATTAACTTAATAGACACCAAGCAATATAGAGGAAAACAAGCGTCATTGCCTGTAATATAAGAAAGAGGGTCAGTTGGAATCGCTTCTTGCAATTCATTCTGAAAATACTTGTCTTTTGTAGAAATTTTATTAATACAGAAACACGGCATTTTTCCTCCATTTCCCCCTCCGGAAGTGTAGTGTTAGTAGTGTTCGTATGCACACACACACACACACACACCACACACACACACCTCTGTTTGGGGAGGCGGTGGCCAAGTGGTTAGCGTCTTGGAGTGCTGAACTCAATGTCCCGAGTTCGAATCCTACCGGTGGCAACTCTTTCAAGAGCCTGGTAGAAGAGCAGAAGGTCCCGAGTTCAAGTCTCACCAAGGAGCTACTGTCAAAGCCATCGTCGAGTGACCGAAGCAACCCACATGCAGCGTATACCTGTCTGCCGATTGCGTGTGTGACGGTGGACTCTAGGGGCTGCATGCGCCTAAACTGAAGATCAAGAACATCATAGAAAATGGGATCTTCACCTGAGACCACAGGTGTCACTATAAAAAAAATCCAGCCTGCGCCACCAACGCGCGAGTTCGACCAACATCAAGACTCTCCAAATCTGAGTCTCCATATGCCTACAGGCGCTATAGGCTACAACGTAAAAAAAATAATTATAATAATAAAAAATAATAAAAAATACACACACACACACACACACACACACACACACACACACACACACACACACACACCACACACACACAGACAGACAGACACAAACACACACTAGGGTTATTTTGTTATTTAAGCACCTGTGGTCAGACTTGGTGTGTTTTGAGGTAAACATCTGCTTGGTGAATGCGGTTGCTCGTCACTTGCATGAATTTGTTGTAGTTGTTGTTGTTGTTGTTGTTGTTCCCTTAAAACCAATCGTATTTCATTCTATAATCTATTTTTCTATCTATCTGTTTAGTCATATTATGTTTAATATTAATACTGTGCGTGAACACCTTAAATCTGCCCTCGGATACATGGCAGTCTTCGCACCCCTGATATGCCTCCCCCCCTTTCACTCCACCATATTCCACCACACCACACTGTATCGCATCCCATCACACCATCCACACCACACCACATCACACCAATCCACACTGTATAGCACACTATAGTCACACCACTGATATGCCTCCCCTCAAACTACACCATATTTCACCACACCACACCACATCCCACACTACATTGTACAACGCCACACTGTATCGCATCACATCACACCACTCTCCACCAATCCACATGATTCGTCGTTCCGTAGGTGCTATACTCCATATTGCACAGATCT
>JACEEZ010009460.1:150000-162500 GCA_016584305.1 Chionoecetes opilio | reverse complement strand
ATGCATGGGATGAGAAAAGTGAATAAGAAATAAGGACACTATAACATACATATATTGAAAAAAATAATAAATGGAAAAAATATGTTAGAAAAAACCTACATTTACCCACAAAAGTGAATAAGTAAAATACATGAATGAATGAATAGATAAAAAACACCACTGAGGAATTACTGAGACTACATGTTCTAGTTATAGATAACAAACCAGAAAGTTGTTGTACTCGTCTTCTCTTCCCTACACTAACGAGTTACCTAATGCGTCAACACTAACGACTTACCTGTCCGGCGGAAGCTCAGGTGTGACGCCAAGATTAGCATCGCAGCAAGAAATCAAACAGGTTTTTAACGTGTCCAGTTGTTTTCCTGGTTTAAGACAACATAATTTGTCTTCCTTCAAAAATTTCAGCGCATCGCTATCTGAAATTCCAATGTTTTATCTCGTATTTAATTAACGCTTGATTTTTGCCATGGGTTAGGCGGAGAACCCTTTTAAATATTTATCTCATATGTCAGGAAGTCATTTTTCAGGTTTCGTCTATCGATTTTTTTTCTTTCTTTCATATTAATCGTAAAGAATGTTTCGTTGTAGCCTTAATTGCATTGTATGGAACATGAATTATCGTTGTAGTATTTCGTTCTATTTATGTATTTTTGCGTATTTATGTTGGTTTTATGCATTTTCCTTTTTAACTTTTATACTTTTTTTCTTTTTTTTTCTTTTCCTTTCCGGATTTATGTTGATTTTACGATTTTCTTTTTTTCCTTTTTTCCTTTTTTTTCTTGTTCGTATTTATGTTGGTTTTATGTATTTCCTTTTGTTTTCTCTCATCATTTGCTTTCCTATTTGTATTGTGTTGGGTAGCGGTGATGCACGACGCTGCTAATTTATCCGTTCACCAATACGGCCTTTAACATTTTTGGCACATTTTAACACTGAAATATACGCTGATTTTTTTTTGTTTTTTGTCATTTTGGGGCGAAAACAAGGGGACCAGGTTTGGTTTTATTATTTGTTTATATGTGTAGTGTGACTCTCTCTCTCTCTCTCTCTCTCTCTCTCTCTCTCTCTCTCTCTCTCTACCCTTGTTAAATGCTCTCATTCTTCTCTCCCTATCGATATCTGCCTTCTTCCTCATGCATCATTATCCCCTCATTCCTCATTTTCTTCTCTCCCTCTCTCTCTCTCTCTCTCTTCTCTCTTCTCTCTCTCTCTCTCTCTCTCTCTCTCTCTCTCTCTCTCTCTCTCTCTCTCACACCTGAGGGACGGCAGGTGTGTGGAGGTAATTAAGATGGAGACGCGAGGTGGAAGCCGATTATTGTGGATCACGGGAGACAAGGGTTGCGGGTGGAGGGGGGAGCGGGGAGGCTAACGAGCATCCTGTGGTTCTTTTTTTCTATAAAGGTATACTATTGTAATGAGGGTAGTCTGCGTAGGCCGGGCACAGGGGGCGGGGCGGGGAGAAGGGAGTGGGGTTAGAAGGGGGGCAGGGGAGGGGGCAGGGGCAGGCGGGAGGGGGGGCAGGCTTCACAGATTCACCAAATCCTGGAATGACATAATTACATATAAGAAGAATATGGTAATGTATGCAAAGCTTCTTATTTGCATTAAGGTGAGTGATTAAATGGCTTCGTCTGGCGCCGGCAGCTTCATTAGCATCCCGAAGCCTGTGTCCTGCACGCCTCTATCTCTTGCAGGATCTCCATTATAGCCTGGCAAGACCTTTTTTTTTTTGCAGTTGTACGATATGTTTTCCCGGGTGTTCGGCAGCGACCTCCGCTACCCCGCCGACAGCCAAACTGGAGAGAGTGATGCCGAATTCGCCGCTCGCGGAAAATTCTCCACTGTTCGTCCGGACTTGGTAACGAAAGGTGGTGTGAGTAAAGCCACTCCCGCCAACTCGCCTTCACTCGCGGCCGTGAACTTCAAACGCTCAAAGTGATTTTCATTCGCGTTACATTACTGTGTCTTGAACTCTAGTGACAGGAACCTTACCACACAGGCACGCACGTGAACTGTATAAACTGTGACATAACTTAGTGAAGAATGAAAACTTGAAAGATATGCTGTGAAATAACTTTATTATGAAGAAACTGAAGGAACTTGAAATAATTATATTGCAGGCACGAGAGCTACAGTCCCAGTACTACTGCCTGGTGACCCTTGCGATAAGAGGGCGTGATAGAAGATAAGGAGGAACTAAGCATCTAGCAGCGTGACATTAGCCTCCTAACACCAGGGCGTGAGAAGATAACACACGCAAGTGGAAGGTGGTGATTGCTTGAGACATAACCCGATAATTACGATAACAGAACCACGGATAGAACTGGGAACCACAACGATAAGGAAAATGTATATAAGGAAAAGAACCAAGAAATAAACATGAATTGAACAAAAAATCAAAAAAACATTGAATTCCTACCTGAAATAGACTTATAAATTGATAGAAAAATACAGATGAATTGAACATAAAAACATTTAGTTCCTGCATGAAATAGACTAGAAATTGAATGACAAAAATTATATACAGATGAATTGAACAAAAAAACTCAATTCCTGCATAGCATAGACCAATAGAATTGAAGGGAAAAAAGGTGTGGACAGATAGACAGACAAATAGAAAGAGAGACAGTAGAGAAAATAGAAAGAGACAGAAGAGAAACGAAAGGAGGAAGTGCATACAGACAGCCATGGTGGGGTTAAAGTGGGGGCCGACACTGGTGGTGGGGGTGATATGGGGGGCAGCGCTCCTCCCCCCCGCCCGCCCCCTCACCCCCGCCCCCCCAACCACCCAAGGCCCCGTCAGCGGTTTGGAAGACAGTGAGTACAACCACATGCACTATTACGCTAACTGGATCATCTACTTACTCTCTCTCTCTCTCTCTCTCTCTCTCTCTCTCTCTCTCTCTCTCTCTCTCTCTCTCTCTCTCTCTCTCTCTCTCTTTCTCTCTCTCTCTCTCTCTCTCTCACTTTAATGCAGTTTTCACTTTTTTGCTCCAGTTTCCAAGTTTCCCGTTCAGGTTTCCCCTTCCTTTATTCTTTACTTTCTCCTCTTCCTCCTCCTCATCTTCCCTCTCCTCCTCCTCCAGCTTCTCTTCCTCATCCTCATCTTCCTCATTCTCATTCACTTGCCCTCATATTTTTTATTCTCTTAGTCCTTAATCTCCTTATCCTCTTCTTACTCCTCTTTTTCCTCCTCCTCTTCATCATCTGTCTCATTTCCATTCACTTACCTTTCTTATTCCTTTAATCTCCTTATCCTCTTTTTAGCTCCTCCTTTCCTCCTCCTCTTTATCCTCCTCTTCTTTTATCATCCTCCTCTCCTCTTCGTTTCTCTTCCTCCTCTCCTCCCTTTTCACTTTCTCTTCTCTTCTTTTCTCTGCCAGTTGGATTGCTAGATAATTCCCACGCTCTAAATGTTCCCTCGTTAAGATAATTATTATTAATGAGTCTTTCCCATTAAACCTCAACTCCATTAATAGCAAAGAAACCACAGACGCCACAAGGAATAAGAAACCGCAGATTCTACAGTGAATCTCAGACACAGTTCGTCTTTATATCTTCCCTAAAAATAGACACTCACACACACACACACACACCCTCGTTGAATGCATCTGATACCTTCATCCTCTCTCTCTCTCTCTCTCTCTCTCTCTCTCTCTCTCTCTCTCTCTCTCTCTCTCTCTCTCTCTCAGCTGGTCCACTCCCGCAGATTTTTTTCTCCCTCCCCTTCATTTCTCTCTTTTTTCATTTCTCTCTATCTGTCTCTCTCTTCCTTTCCTTCCTTCATTCATTCCTTTTACCCTTCCCTAGCATACACACCTTTCCTTCCCTTCCCTTCCTTTTCTTTCTCTCCCTTCCCTTCCCTCCCTTCCTTTCCTTTTATATTTCTTTCTTCCTCCAACCCTTTTTCAACGCTCGAGGTTTTGTGACTATTACTGTTGTTGTTGGCGGGTGTGCACGATGCGTTGTGGCAGAATAGCGGCCACCACAATTTCCTTCGGGGGCCCCGCCTAAACGTTTTTGTTGGCGTGCCCAAAACTGCCCATCACAGAATTAAGAATCGTGAGTGACGGCCTTGAATAGTGTGACTTGTATTGGCTGCGTTTTAGAGGAGGGGAGGGGGGGAAGGGTGTGTGTTAGCTGTTAGGGAGGTTAAGGTGGAAGGGGAGTTTTGTGTTAGGGGTGTTTATGGTGTAGGTATTTTTGGTGTGACTTGATACTGCTACTACTGCTTCTATTACCACTACTATTACTACTACTATATTACTACTACTACTACTACTACTACTACTACTACTACTACTACTACTACTACTACTACTACTACTACTACGGCCGCTGGTACTACTACTTATACTGCTACTTCTGCTACTACTATTTTCCTTTTTAGATAAAAGATAGACACAGATTAGAGTGTAAGGGATTGGAATAATTGGTTTGCTGGGAAGTGTGTGTGTGTGTGTGTGTGTGTGAGAGAGAGAGAGAGAGAGAGAGAGAAACATTTTTTTAGTGTGTTTAGGAGTAGTACAAATTATGCCAATGTAGATAATGGTGTAAAATGAAGTGAATGTTCTCATGATGTGGATTTTTTAGGTGTGGATGAGACAGGAATGGATAATATTCATGTAGATGTAATGATAGTGATGTGGATATTGTGGATGAGTTAGGTAAAGGCGTTCCCGTATCCAACCCTTTATACCGCATTTTGTGGTTTTTTTCCACATATCCAACCCTTTACTTCGCTTTTTTTATCCCATTTTCCCCCCTTTTATCCTTGTCCAGTGAACATATATTAGCTGTGTGTGTGTGTGCGTGTGTGTGTATGTGTGTGTGTGTGTGTGTTTGTTTGTTTAGGGTTTTTACTATTGTTTTCCGGTCACAGTGAACATTTTTATTGTTTTTATTTCGCCCAAAAAACGGAAGGGTTGTGTGTGTGGTAATAGTGGTTGGCTTTTGTTAGTTTGTTTTTTGCTGTTAATGTTATTGTCTTTTTTTAGTGTGTTCTCTTTTTCATTTTGTATTTCCATTGATTTATTATTATCGATATTTGTTGTATTTGATTTTTTGGCAGAGATTTTTTTTTTTTTTTTTTTTTTTTGCTTAAATTTTGATTGACCATTGTTTTCATCAATTTGTTTAGATTTCGTGCCTATATAATACCTTATATTTGTTCACATTTATCTCACTGTATTTTTTGTCTTCCTCTTTGTGTGTGTGTGTGTGTGAGTGTGTGTGTGTCTGTGTGTGTGTGTGTGAGTGGCTGTGTCTGTGTGTGTATGTGTGTGTGTGTTGTGTCTGTGTGTGTGTGTGTGTCTGTCTGTGTGTGTGTCTGTGTCTCTGTCTCTGTCTGTGTGTGTGTGTGTGTCTGTGTCTGTGTGTGTGTGGGGGTGTGTGTGTGGTTTTGGTGTGTGTGTGTTCAGTACCCATTAGCCTTGATTTCTTTTAGTCGTCCTTTCAATTATCCAGATGAGACAGTTTGATGATTTCGTAACCGCCACCACCACCACCACCACCACCACCACTATCATCATCATCATCATGCTCGGTTTTTTCAAAGCGTCAAAAAAAAAAAAAAAACATTACAAAAGGAAGAAAGTGAGTGTTACATTTTTCTTATTTTTTTTTGTGAACTCGTTGGGCGTTTTTTTTTTTATTCTCTCTCTCTCTCTCTCTCTCTCTCTCTCTCTCTCTCTCTCTCTCTCTCTCTCTCTCTCTCTCTCTCTCTCTCTCTCATGGAGGAAGGTATAATGGGACATGGTCTCAAGAGAGGTCTATGGTATTAAGAAAAGGGTGAGAGAGAGAGAGAGAGAGAGAGAGAGAGAGAGAGAGAGAGAGAGAGACTTATTGACTGACTAGACATCGGATAAAAACTATACATAACCTCTTTTTTCATCTGTTTTGTGGTTTCATTTCTTTCATCCAAGGTCAAATCCCCACCACCCCCATTCTCTCTCTCTCTCTCTCTCTCTCTCTCTCTCTCTCTCTCTCTCTCTCCTCTTCTCTCTCCCCTCTCGTGTCACACCCTCAGCCACTTCCCATTCTTCACTACCACCGTGTTAACCTCACATCTCCATTAGTCTCCCTAACATAACCTTCACCCGTTTTCTTCCTCCACCTCAGCCCCGTTTTTTATCCTCCATGAACTACCAGAAGTTGTGTCGAAGAAAATGGACAGCCGATTACATTTTTATGGTAATATGGCCAATTGAGTTAATCTTTCGTACAGTTGTTGGTTTTCTTTTGGTTCGGTCAGATTGGTGATAGAGGGGAACTAATGAGGCGTTAAGCATGATAATGAGGGCTGAGAAAAAGATACTGTTGTCAGGAGAGGAAGAGAGAAATTTAGAAGAAATGCGTAAAAAAATGTATGTCAAGAGAGTTGAGTGAGGAGGAACTCAAGTGGAACATAAGTAATGAAAAAGTGAGTGAGTGAAAAAGAGGTGAATTAATGAGGTGTTAAGAATGATGTGTTGATAAAAAGATCTAATGTACAGTTGCAAGAGAGGGAGATAGGAAGAGAGAAATTTAGAAAAGATAATTAGTACTAATAATAATTAGTGCGCGTCAAGCCTGTTTTTGAATGTAGTTATTGTGCTGGCTTCGACAACATTTGCTGGTAACTTGTTCCATCGATCAACGACTCTCACATTGAAATAATTTTTACGGAGATCAGTGATGCAACGTTGACCGTTTAGTTTTAAACCATTATTTCTTGTTGTCACTTGAGTTGAAAGCTCGAATAGGTTCTCTTGATTAATGACATCAAATCCTTTTAGGATCTTAAAGGTTTCTATCAAGTCCCCACGGATTCTACGATCCTTTAAGGAAAACATATTAAGTTTCCATGCAGGAGGAGGAGGAGTATAAAAGAGGTGGGGAGGGTGGGGGTAAGATCTCAGCTGGTTTTACTTGATGCTAAAGGCTGGTTGTTGTCGCCTGTGGTTCCCTCCCCCCTTTCTTCCCCCCCCCTTTCTTTCCTCCCTCCTCTTCTCTCCATCTCTCCCTCCCTTCATTATCTCTGCTCCTACTTCCCCCCCTCTCTCTCTCTCTCTCTCTCTCTCTCTCTCTCTCTCTCTCTCTCTCTCTCTCTCTCTCTCTCTCTCTCTCTCTCTCTCTTCGTCAAGGTTAATGCGTGTTTGCTTCCTTTACCTATATTATTTTTTTCTTATCTCTTTTTATTTTCTTTGTTCATGTCCTGTGGTATTTTTTTATTCCTTCCTCCTCCTCCTCCTCCTCCTCCTCCTCCTCCTCCTCCTCCTCCTCCTCCTCCTCCTCCTCCTCCTCCTCCTCCTTACAATATCTTTTAATCCTGCGTCCAATATTTTTATAGTGAATTTCAATGTACAAACCATTTTATTTTCTTGCCACCATTATCTGGTTTAGTTTCCTCATACTTACATGTAATATTCTAAACCTTCAATTATTTCATGTGTGTAAATGTGCTTTTTGCGTGCGTATAGTTTTCTGTTTACACATTCTCTCACATTTTCTGGTCCGGGATTACTATAATCTTCCCTTTTCTCTCTCTCTCTCTCTCTCTCTCTCTCTCTCTCTCTCTCTCTCTCTCTCTCTCTCTCTCTCTTCTCTCTCTCTCTCTCTCTCTCTCTCTCTCTTCTCTCTCTCTCTCTCCCTAAATTTTCTTTACCTCCTTCCCTTATCTGGTCCTTTTTTTTTTTTTTTTTTTTTTTTTTTTGTTCACTCCAAACGGTTTTCACATTTATATTTTGTGTGTAAAATTTTACCCACCAATTTTTTTATTTTCTTCTTCAAGTACGGATGTCACAATTCTTTTGTTCTAAATTTTTTAGTACAGTTACCTTGAACCTGAACTACATTTGCACTATATAAGGAAACCTCTCCTCCTCCTATTCCTCCTTTCCAACATCATGTTCGTCTCCTTTTCCTCCTCTTCCTCTTCATCATCTTCATTCTCCTCCTCGTTCTCCTCATCATCACCCTCCTACTTCCCTTCCTTCGCCTCCTCTTGCCTATCTAATTTGATCTCTCTGTCTCTCTCTCTCTCCTACACCTCTGTATCCTCCTCCTTTTCCTTCCCCTCCTCTTCCTTCCCCTCCTCTTCCTCCCACTCCTCTTCCTCCATTCCGGAAGATTTCAGTTCTGCCAAATATCGTATCCGATTTGAAGTTTTCTTTGTGTTTCTTCCTGAAATTTGCTGTCTTATAGTAACGTTCTCTTCTCCTCTTCTTCCTCCTCCTTTTCCTTGCCTTCTTCTTCTTCCTCCTCCTTATCCTTGTCCTTTCTCCAGTCTACCATCATTCATTCTCTCCTTATCCTCTTCTTCCCTTCCTTCCTCCTCCGTCTCATCCCATCCGGCACTCTCATGCTCTTTCCATGTCCTCTTGCATCTTATTTTCCAATTTCTTAACTTTTTCAATTTTCTTCAATCATATAATTTTTCCTCTATTTTCCAACCTAACTTATCCACCTTCTTTCCTCCTCTTCTCTCACTCCCATTCTCTCCCTCCCTCTTTTTTGTTCCTTCGCCTCTTACCACCTCGTTTCTCATTCCCTCTTCCATTATTTTGTGTTGTTCACTTAACCTCCTTCTCTTCCCCCTCCTCCTCTTCCTCCCTTTACTACCTCTCCATAACCTCACATCACCTTCTCCTTCACTTTCTTATCTCCTGTATCATTATTTTCTTCCTATTTCTCTTTCCACCACCTTATTTTTTACCTCTTCCTTACTTTCCCCGTCTGTCCAAAAGTGTCCATCTGAAATCTTTGTACTCCTGCCCTTCATTTCTCCTCTTCTCCCCTCTCTCCTCCTCCTGCAATCACGCCCTTTGTTGTTTCTTCCTCTTCTTCCTCTCCTCCTTGCCTTTCCACTCTTCTTGGAATGACACGCGTGCAGGAGCCGCGCCTTATCGCCTCTCGCTGAAGATATACTACTGAAGAAACTGCACCGGAAACTTTTAATCGAAAGAGAGAGAGAGAGAGAGAGAGAGAGAGAGAGAGAGAGAGAGAGAGAGAGAGAGAGAGAGAGAGAGAGAGAGAGAGAGAGAGAGAGAGTGTTGCTCCTCCATCTCCCCTTCCTCCTCCTCCCCCTCCTCCTTCTCCTCCTCTTCCTAGGTTTGGGTATACCCTTATCAAATTCAATTCTGCTTTACTACTACTACACTACACACATTCTCTACTTTGGATTTCCCCTGAGACGCGAAGTACTGGCGCGCAAAAATGGGATGAACCTAAATATCCGAACAACAATTTTCACACACACACACACGCACACACACCTTCGTCAGTACTGCATTATTAGTTATTACTGCTATTACTTCAAGCGCCCGTTTTTTGCAACTCATAGGCCCGTACCGAGAGTCATGACGGTAGGCGGTAGAACGACGAACGGCAGACCTTCGCTTACCATAAGACGTATAAAAAACCCTGTAATTTTGGAACGAAGAGCAGGGACGGGGTGGCGGTCAAGGTTGAAGACACGGCTATCCCCGTGTCTTCGCCGCAACCTTCGATGAATTTTTATTACATTCCTAATCTGGAGGGATTAAGAGATATGTTAAAAAATTTCTTGCCAATATGTATTTAAGTATAAGTATAAGATTATTAGGTATTACATATGCGGCAATAAGTGATTTTAGTGATAATAATTAAAGAGGTTCAGGATAGAGGGGTGGGTAGTGGCTTGAGCCGTCGCCATCATGAAGGTCGCTGCCAGAACCCGCCAGGACGGTTCTCTTACCGCATATGTTCACATGAGCGGTAGAGAAACTTACGTATACACGCCTCTACTGTTAATTAACTTCATTAAATATATATTTCACCAACTTCATAGCCGATCGCAACGTTTCTGTTGATGTTTCTGATGAGTATAAGGGCAAATTCGCATTATACACTATTTTAGTCGTACGGCTGGCTACGCAGTTTGAGGCAGCACTGTTGCCACTATATTGTCGCAGGCGCGAGATCTCAACCAACCTCCGATGTCGACTCTCGGTAAGAAATGGAAGGTTTGCCGTTCGTCGCTACCTCGCTGTTCGTCCCTCTACCGCCTCCAACTCTCGGTACGGGCCATAAACTCGTTCACCCTTCAACACGTCTGGCAGCCCCGTCACCACCCAGCTGCCAGACGTACGAGAAACCTTCCCTTAACACTATATTCTGTACCTGCTGTCTGGGTAACTTCTGGACTCCTGCGGTTAATCCATCTGTTCATTGATATATAGAGGGTTTGGATACCACTATGGAATCAGAACGCCTTGAGTTGTAGTCACACATGAGCTTTTATGAATGAAAATAGATGCAAAAGTACGTGTCTTCATTCAATGTTTGTTTGAAAAAGAAGGTAAAGCATGAAGAAGCAATACTCGTGATGGTATTTACGTGTGTTGGAACCTTTATTGACCATCAGGACTGAGAATTTTCCTTTTTTTTTTAAATAAAGTATAAAAATCCTGTTTGTATTCTTTGCCATAACTTTTTTTTCCAACACTGCTCACGATTGTCATTATCATCATTATCATCACTATTATCTCCACCCATACTAAGCCTCCGTCAGGTCGCCGTCAGGAAGAAGACCCAGACTAGAGAAGAGGTCCTCGTTTTTATATTTTGTATTATCTTTGTTTTCTTGCCCCTTGCTTGGCTCCGGTGTCTTGCTGGCTAGGATTGAACTGCCCCCCTTACTACCTACCTTCCTACTTACCCTCTTTAATCTGTCCCCCTCTTTCTCTTCGTCCACTCCCTCCTCTTTCCCTCCATCCCCCTCCCTCCACACACACGCTTTTTCATCTCTCATCTGTTTGATATCATTGCTATTTTTACTTTTTTTTCATTCATGGTCGGGTCTGAAATTAGCGTAAACATTTATATTTTTCAAGCATATTTTTTACCAAAGTATTGTTGAAGATTTGCATCTCATCGAACGTGACACAGTAATTGAGGTCATTTTTTCCATTTATTTATTCTTTTGTTCCTGTAAATCACACGTGGACGTGTATAATAATTACTGAGATTATTACTTCATATTCTCACTATTAAGCACTCATTTTGAATATCTAGAGCATTTTGGTTTATAACAAGTTTCATAATTATCAGGAAAAAAATAGACACGGTTAATTTATTTCTTGACAAGTAGAAAGTTAGTTTTGATTTTATGTTAGTGCGTGAAATGGCGCAGAGCGCGAGGCCCATTTGGTGTCCTGAGCCAAACACCGCCGAGAGCGAGCAAGAGAGAGAGAGAGAGAGAGAGAGAGAGAGAGAGAGAGAGAGAGAGAGAGAGAGAGAGAGAGAGAGCACGTTTTACAATTTTCCATTATAGCTTCCTCATTATCGTTTACCTAATCTCATTCATTGCGTTTCTCACTTTCGGTCATATCTTCATTCTCTCTCTCTCTCTCTCTCTCTCTCTCTCTCTCTCTCTCTCTCTCTCTCTCTCTCTCTCTCTCTCTCTCTCTCTCTCTCTCTTTCTCTCTCTCTCTCTCTCTCTCCACATCCATCCTCGACCTCCCATTCTCGTCTTCTCTACTTCCACTCGTGCTAATGTGATTAGCAAAAGAGGGAAGCATCGTTAAGGTCCAAGAAGTGCATTAAAACACTTCTAAATAGAATGACATCGACAACAGTTACTGAGGTCTGCCCCTTCGCCTCCTTGCTTCCCCCTTGCCCCTGCCCCCTACTTCCCCTTCCCCCTTGGTAAGTCAGCCAAGCATGGGGATGAGCCACACACGTACTGTACGTACTTACAGGTGACTTACAGTACTTACCGCCCTATTAAGCTTACCTCTCCTTCCTTATTTTCCCCATTACAACCCTTTTCCTTCAAGAACTTCATTACATCTGTTCCTTCATTACGTCTGTATATTATGTCGTTGTTGTTGTTTTTCCTGTATGCCTTTGGGTGAGAACATAACTATTATTATTATTATTACTTCCTTATCATGTGTTTTTTCTCATCTTTTCTTCTTCATCGATCTACCTCATCATTTGGTTCTTCTTTTTTCCATTTTTACCAACCCGATTTTACTTTTCCTTCCTTTATCTTTCCTTCCTTTCCTTATCTTTTCCTTCTAGAATCTACAACTTCATTACTTCCTTATCATGTGGGTTTTTTTTGCAGCTTTATTCTTTTCATTGATCTAACTCATCGTTTCGTTCCTTCTTTATAAATTCTTAGCAACTTTTTTTCTTCAACAGCCAGCGTTCATCCACCTTTTCCCATGCACTTCACTTCATTTTGCGTTCACTTTTCCCACTTGATTTTGCGTTCACTCATACTCACCTCACCTGGCATATGCTGAACCCATCTCACCTTACCCTCACCTTCCCTGCACCTGCTCAAGCCCCCCAGAACCTTCATTTCTCTATAACCCTATAGAGAAAAATCAAGGTTCTCTATAACCCTTCCAGCACGCCCTGGAGCGCGCCCGCCACCGTCGGGAGGAGATGGTGGTCGTCCACTCCGACTCCAGGTCTGCCTTACAGGTCCTGCAGCAGCTGAGCCCACCAACGGACAACGTGCGGCTCAC
>JACEEZ010009460.1:120000-142500 GCA_016584305.1 Chionoecetes opilio | reverse complement strand
GTAATGTTGGTGGAAGTAGTAGTAGTAGTAGTAGTAGTAGTAGTAGTAGTAGTAGTAGTAGTAGAAGTAGTAGCAGTAGTAGAAGTAGTAGTGGTATGGATGCTCTCTTATGTATACAAATATCTAGTCTTAATCAACCTTATCATATATATTTGATGTTAAGTGATGTTGCGTCGGCCTCTAGGCCCTGTTCACACTAGCGGTTTGAACCGCGCGGTTCAAACCGCGGCGGTTCAATTACAATGTAACCGCGCAGTTTTTCCTCCCGCCGCGGTTCCCGCGCGGGTCGAGGTCTACCTTCCACCCGCGCGGAAAACGCGCAGGTCGATTTACATGCATTTGAATGGGAGCGTACACACTTGGCGGTTTGAAGGCCACTTTACGCTTCCATTGGCTAGCTTGGCCCGTGATCCTAGCCAATCAGAAGAGCGATGGTCCATTGCCATGACAACCTCTGAAGATTTCCACGTGGAGTGTTGTCCTGCTACATGGCAACTCCTGCGGAAGTCCAAGTTGACTTTTTTTTAGTATTAATATTTGGGCAGAATCCTCCTTAATAATAATAATAAGAATATTTAATTATTAATAATAATATTATAATTTTATTTATAATAAGAATTATAATTTTAATAATAATAATAAGAGGAGTATTAATATTCGGCTCCCGCCTGGAAACCGCCTATCGTGAAAAGCTTCCACGGCGCGCTTCAAACCGCTAGTGTGAACAGGGCCTATCCCCATAACGCTACTTATATTTAGAGGATAATGAGGATAAGGGAGAGGAGGCAAGAAACAAAACTTTCTCATTATTGCTTCTTCCTCATTTATCATGTTTGCTCGTTCCTTGATCAGGTTTCCTTCTCGCACCGCCACACTCACTTATTTGCCCTTCCCATCCAGTTCTAAATGCCTCCTTCCCTCCCTTTATTCCCTTCCTTCCCTCCTTTTCTCTCCTTCTCTCTTCCCTCTCCTTCCTTCCTTCTCTCTCTTTCCCTCCCTCTCCTTCCTTCCCTAATTTTCTCTCCTTCCTTTCCCTCCTCCCTTCTATTTCTCTGTTACTATATCCTCCCTTTCTCTTCCCTCCCCTCCCATGACGAGCTTTCCTTCTGTTTCCCTTCCATTTCTCCTCCTCCTCCTCCTCCTCCTCCTCCTCCTCCTCCTCCTCCTCCTCCTCCTCCTCCCCCTTCCTTCCTTCCTTCCTCACATCCTTCTTTTCCAGTCTTCCCTCCTCCCTCCCCTCCTTTATCTAATTCTTCTTCTAATGGTTTTACCCCTCTTGCCCTATCCCTCCTTCCTCCTCCTCCTTCCTCCTCTTTTCCCATACCTTTACTAATGCTTTCTCTTCCTCACAACCTCCCTCTTCTTCCCTATCTCTTTTTCCTCTTCCTCCTCCTTTCTTATTTTCATATCCCGGTTTAAACTCCCATTACTTTCCTCCTAGATTTTCCATATGCTACGTACTCCTCCTTTTCCTCCTCCTCCTCTTCTTCTTTTCTTTAATTTACGTATCTCTTCTTATACACGTATATCCCTTTAGGACGTATGGGTCCTCCCCTAACCTTCCCATATGGTAGCTCCTCCTGCTCCTCCTCCTGCAGACCACAACACTATTATACATTTGGCGTCCACCGCGGCGAGGTCAGAGATGTTGTATTCCTGTTGTGTGTGTGTGTGTGTGTGTGTTTGTGTGTGCGTGTGTGTGTGTGTGTGTGTGTGTGTGTGTGTGTGTGTGTGTGTGTGTGTGTGTGTGTGTGTGTGTGTGTGTGTGTGTGAGGGTAAAGGATGGTGTAGGAAGGGGAGGGAATGCTGTAGTCTGAGGTCGAGTTGAGAGAGAGAGAGAGAGAGAGAGAGAGAGAGAGAGAGAGAGAGAGAGAGAGAGAGAGAATTTCATAGTTACTACATATTTGCATTTAAACTAGGAGGTTTGGCCTTAAAGCTACAAAGGAAACTAAAAACGGAAAAAAGAATCCATGAAAATTAATGAAACTTTATATGAATGGAATATCACAAGCGAGTAAAGTTAGTCATAGTGCTAGAGATGATGTTAGCGGTAGTGTTATAAATAATGATAGATAGGTAGGAACAGAAGCAGTATTTCCGCAAACTGAGACCTTAAAGACAAACAGGTAAAATAGACAGACAGACAGGCAAGCAAGTAAAGAAGAAGAGATGAAACAAAATTAATAACCCTTTGTCTTATAATCCGTATTAGAGAAAGTGTCTGTGTGTGTGCTTGAGAGAGAGAGAGAGAGAGAGAGAGAGAGAGAGAGAGAGAGAGAGAGAGAGAGAGAGAGAGAGAGAGAGAGAGAGAGAGAGAGATCAGAGTGCAACGAAGCGTACTGAGTTCAGTGCATGAAGGATGACAAAAAGGAAAGGAAGGAAAGGGAAAATAAGGACTAAAGAAGGAATAAGGATAAAAGGAAAGTACAACAGGATGAGGGAGATGGGAGACCAAAATAAAAAAAATAAAAAATATGGAGGAACAGAAGGAGATGGATGACAGGAGGGAAGGAAGGAAAGGCGGTGGAGGATATGGGAGGGAATAAGAAAGGAAGACATGGAGAAAAAATAAATAAATAAGGAGGAACAAGAGAACAACGGTTGTCTACGCAAACATATTTATCAAACTATATCTCCGTTCCTGTACTCTCTCTCTCTCTCTCTCTCTCTCTCTCTCTCTCTCTCTCTCTCTCTCTCTCTCTCTTGTCTTCAATATGACACTGGTATTTCGTATATGTGACTCAAAACCGCCACAACATCGTTACTTATGGAATGCGGACAGCGGAGAATGGGGGGAGGGTGGGATGAATGGCAGGTGGGTGGGGTTTGAAGGGTAGGGGGGAACAAGGGTGGAAGGGAGGAAGTAGGAATGCGTGGAGGAAAGAGAGAAAACAAGGTAGAGAATGGAAAGAGGGACAGTGGAACGGGATTGAGAGAGAGAGAGAGAGAGAGAGAGAGAGAGAGAGAGAGAGAGAGAGAGAGAGAGAGAGAGAGAGAGAGTATAAAATTGTACATTTTCATCGTGTGCTGTGTTTCCTCTCTATAGAACAAACAAAACATTACAAATCTCCCAGCGATACTTTAACCCATTGTTTTTATTTGTTTTCATCTATTCACCCCTTTTTTTTTGTCGAAAGCTGTGTGCAATTTCCCCGTGTAATCCCACCGCACGTGACCCTATGCGGTGGGGCGCTGCAGGGGTGGGGGGTGGGGGGTTAGGGGTATACTAGATGGGGGGTAAGAGGGAGGGGCTGAAAAGAGGTGGTGCCCAAAATAATAAGAAAAAACCCTTATATTCCCTATTGTTTGTTTGGTATGCTTACAGTTTGTTTTGTTGATAAATAATGGAAGGATTGTTTGATATTCGTATTTGAGAATGTAGGAAAAAATGTGCTTGGTAGTTAAGAAATAAGATAACCCTCAGATATATTGTTTTCTCTTTCTGAATTATTGTATTTGTCTTTTTTTTATGTGATCGTTTGCTTTGGATTATAATATGAGTGATTTGCATTTGCTAATAATTTTTTTTTTTTTTATTCAAATTTAGAGGAGCCGAATAAACTTAGATTATTTTTCTGTTCTATCAATTCATCTATCTATTTATTGATCTACTTTTCTTTTAGCGAATACTGCGGATGCATTGTTGAGATTATTGGTAGATGGCGGATAAATTACAATAGAAAATAGACTATGATATTTCTTGATTTTGGCCAAACTTACACCTATTTGAACAGTATGAGAAATCTGCCTCCTTTCCACACACACACACACACACACACACACACACACACACACCCACACACACACACACACACACACACCACACACACACACACCGCCCGCCCGCCCGCCCACCCGCCCCCCGCCCGCCCGCCCGCCCGCCCGCCCGCCCGCCCGCCCGCCCGCCCGCCGCCCGCCCGCCCGCCCGCCCGCCCGCCCGCCCGCCCGCCCTATTCCCTAACCCTCGAAGCGAGTATACATAAGGTTGAATTTCCCCTTGCTAACATTAGAGAGAGAGAAGAGAGGAGAGAGAGAGAGAGAGAGAGAGAGAGAGAGAGAGAGAGAGAGAGAGAGAGAGAGAGAGAGAGAGAGAGAGAGAGAGAGAGAGAGAGAGAGAGAACAGTTAGGACATAGATATCAAAATATAAAGAAAACGAGTTAACGCGCAACGCACCCTGAGGCATAACAGAATACACTGTGGCAAAGAGGGGAGACTCCATTAATCGTGAGGCACCTGTATGTGTGTGTGTGTGTATTCATCTAGTTGTTGTATTTTACAGGGCCTGAGCAACGCTCGTATGACCCCGTCTCCATATCAACATTTATTTTATCATTCATCCCTAGTGCTTAGTGTTGGCCGAAGCCACCACCCCGGGAGGCGGGTCACAAACCCCGGCTAACACCCGGTACCCATTCACTGCTGTGTGGACAGGGGCTCGGGTTTTAAGAAGACCGCCCGTCTGTCTTCGCTCCGCCCGGGGATCGAACCCGGGACTTCTCGGTTGTGAGCCGAGCGTGCTAACCCTTACACTACGGAGAGTAGTGAGTGTGTGTGTGTATTCATCTAGTTGTATTTTACAGGGCCAGAGCAATGCTCGTGTGGCCCCGTCTCCATATCAACATTTTTATCATTCATCCTTAAAGTAGTCGTCCAGACCATTTCATCATTCCTGATTTAATGCAGTCAAATCATAGCCATTGACGAGTATATCAACAATACGTCGTCACTTTTTGTATCCAGTCAGCCGTTTTTAAATAATCCGCAATCAAAATCTGCAAATTCCCCGAGTTCTCAAAACGCACTCAAGATTTGCAGACGCTCAGGCTCAGGCTCCGTGACGTACCATCAGGGAGGCTCATCTTCCCGCGCTGATCAGAGGCACGTAAACACAGAGATAAATATAATAGTACTTGAAGATATTTGGGTGTTTCTGATAGATTTTTTTTGCTATATGCCACATGCATGCATCCTTTATGGGTGCAGCATGCTTCCTTCCCACACACACGCCTGCACACCGACACCCTTCCCACACACACGCCTGGGAAATACTTTGGAACTCATCCTTCCGGCTTTGACTGAAATGAACTACCGCACTGTATTGTATGCTTATTATACTTCACATCTGTAAAGGTTCCAGCGTGCGCTCAGCCTTGGTTAACCCACACGACCGCTATGAAATATGAGGTGCCTCAAAAAATTCTAAGTCCAGTTAGGTTAGGTTAGGTATACTTTGTGGTTAAGGTTAGGTTAGGTTAGGTATACTTTGTGGTTAAGGTTAGGTTAGGTATACTTTGTGTTAAGGTTAGGTTAGGTTAGGTATACTTTGTGGTTAAGGTTAGGTTAGGTTAGGTATACTTTTGGGTTAAGGTTAGGTTAGGTTAGGTATACTTGTGGTTAAGGTTAGGTTAGGCTAGGTTAGGTATACTTTGTGGTTAAGGTTAGGTTAGGCCTAGGTATACTTTGTGGATAAGGTTAGGTTAGGTTAGGCTATACTTTGTGGTTAAGGTTAGGTTAGGTTAGGTTAGGTATACTTTGTGTTAAGGTTAGGTTAGGTTAGGTATACTTTGTGGTTAAGGTTAGGTTAGGTATACTTTGTGGTTAAGGTTAGGCTAGGTTAGGTTAGGTATACTTTATGGTTAAGGTTAGGTTTAGGTATACTTTGTGGTTAGGGTTAGGTTAGGTTAGGTATACTTTGTGGTTAAGGTTAGGTTAGGTATACTTTGTGGTTAAGGTTAGGTTAGGTTAGGTATACTTTGTGGTTAAGGTTAGGTTAGGTTAGGTTAGGTATACTTTGTGGTTAAGGTTAGGTTAGGTTAGGTTTAGGTTAGGTTAGGTTAGGTATACTTTGTGGTTAAGGTTAGGTTAGGTTAGGTATACTTTGTGGTTAAGGTTAGGTTAGGTTAGGTTAGGTTAGGTATACTTTGTGGTTAAGGTTAGGTTAGGTATACTTTGTGGTTAAGGTTAGGCTAGTTTAGGTTAGGTATACTTTGTGGTTAAGGTTAGTTTAGGTATACTTTGTGGTTAAGGTAAGGTTAGGTTAGGTATACTTTGTGGTTAAGGTTAGGTTAGGTTAGGTATACTTTGTGGTTAAGGTTAGGTTAGGTTAGGTATACTTTGTGGTTAAGGTTAGGTTAGGTATACTTTGTGGTTAAGGTTAGGTTAGGTTAGGTTAGGTTAGGTATACTTTGTGGTTAAGGTTAGGTTAGGTTAGATTTTTACATATAGTGACTTTCATGATTTTTTTGGGGAGCCATAAATCACTTATATTTGCTTCCCCCACCCAAAAACCCCGTATTCCCGCCAGTTCCCCAGGCTTGTTGGCTATAGGGGGAAGAAAAAAAGATAGGGGTGAAGGACTTCTTCCAAAGTTTTACCCACGCCTGCACACACGCCTCCTTCCCACACACACGCTTGCATACACGCCTCTTTCCCACACACACGCCTGCACACACGCCTCCTTCCCACACACACGCCTGCAGACACGCTTCCTTCCCACACACACGCCTGCACACCGACACCCTTCCCACACAGACGCCTGCACACACACACGCCTGCACACACGCCTCCTTCCCACACACACGCCTCCTTCCCACACACACGCCTGCACACCGACACCCTTCCCACACACACGCCTGCACACACGTCTGCACACCGACACCCTTCTTACACACACGCCTACTTCCCACACACACGCCTGCACACACGCCCTCCACACACGTGTGTGTTTGTGTGTGTATGTGTGTGTGGTGTGTGCAGAAGGGTGTTGGTGCGCAGGCGTGTGTGCAGGCGTGTGTGTGGGAAGAGTGTCGGTCACAGCGACAGATTCACTGTCTGACACCGAAGTACAATCGGTCATCATAACATTTGCCGACAGGTGTCAGACAGAGTGTCTGCGGGCGTCCCCGTTCTGACGTCATCAATAACAGTCGTAGCCCTGTTGGAGGGAAGATTTTTTTTTTTCGCGCGCTTTTTACAAAAGTCGTGTTTTTACGGAAATAAGGCCTGGAAATCAATTATTTTTGGTGGATTAGGTGTTTTGAATGTACAGTCAACATAATTAGGCAAAAAAAAAATGGGTCTGGACGACTACTTTAAGGCCTGTCCACACTAGGGGTGGTGAGGCTGGCGGTGAGGCTGGCGCTGTTAAATTTCTACTGTTTTAACACCGCCAGGCTGAATCTGGCCCGCTCCAACCCTTCCCGATATTTGCCACACTGCCCTCGTCATTCACGCATCAGTGCTCGACATGCTCCAGTGAAGGCAGGTCGTATATCGCAGCGCTCCGTGAAAAAATGTCTTGTTCAAGTTGTACCTATACCTATACCACTACTACTACTACTACTACTACTATTACTACTACTTCTACTACTTTTACTACTACTTCCACTACTACTACTACTTCCACTACTACTACTACTACTATTACTACTAGTACTACTACTACTACTACTACCACTACTACTACTACTACTACTACCACTACCACTACTACTACCACTACTACTACTACTACTACTACTACTACTACTAGTAGTGCTACTACTACTACTACTACTACTACTACTACTACCACTACTACTACCACTACCACTACTACTACTACTACTTACTACTACTACTACTACTACTACTACTACTACTACTACCCCTACTACTACTACTACTACTACTACCTCATTCTGAACTGTTGGTAGCCACTTTGTAGATATTTTTGTCATTTGTTCATTTATAGCCCTAATATGACACAGATGAAGACACAAAATGACACAGACTCTCTAGATAGCCCCTTCTAACTGTCCTGAAATCATGGATGTAGAAATGTAAGTATTAACGCCACCACACGTCTGTAAACAGAAAAAAAGTTGTCCTGGCGACTTAACTGTTATCTACGGTAGTGGAAAGAGGATATAAAAGGGAGTGGCATGGAGTGGTGGGTGGGGTGGAGGATCATATTTTAGAATAGGTCACGATACAAAATCGTCGTTTTCTCGTCATTTTCTATGGAGCTGACTGGCGTGTCCACGCGAGGGATGGCGGTGACCCAGGGCGGTGAGGCACAGTCTGGACGCGCAGGTCGTATTTCAACACATCCACCAGCCTCACCGCCAGCCGCATGACCCCTAGTGTGGACAGGCCTTTAGTGTGTGTGTGTGTGTGTTTGTGTGTGTGTGTTTAAGGTGCTCCCATTACCTGCCTCCCCCTCCCCTGCGACGAAAGACTTAATTAACGTCTACCTGAGGAAAGTAATTTAAGTTCCACAGGTAAAGGAAGGAAAAGATGGAGCCTAATTTATACAAGAAAGAAACATGAAAGTTAGTTATTAGCAGTAGCGTTTTTTCTGTTGTGGCAAAATTGTTGGTGTTTTAAGAGAAGAGAGAGAGAGAGAGAGAAGACTAATTTAATTAAAGGGAGAGCAGCACAGAGGGAAACAAAGAGAAAAGAAAGACTACAATATATAAAAGAAAAAGTGGAAGTAAAAGAAAAAGGAAAATATTAAGATCGGTTCAAATTGACCCTTTCATTCTTCCTCCATCACCATTTGTCCCTCCACTTTTACTCTTCCCTCTTTTTCTCCCTCTCTTCCATCCTTTCATCCTCCTTTCCCGTCCTTCTCTCTTCCCATCATCATTAGAGACTTTTGGTTTAACCCTGTATATTGGTTCTTTACTTCTTTACGCCTCTTTATATCATCGTAGAGAGAGACAGAGAGAGAGAAGAAAAAAAATTTCAACATGAATCATAAGTTGAGGAATATTTTTCTCATCCTCGGACATATTTCGTGGAAGGGGAAGGAAGAAGGAGGAGGGAGAGAGCGAGTCATAATTTGTTTTTGGAGGTATGGAGATGAGGGAACAAGAATTTTGATAGTGTGGTCCTTAGTTTTACCAGGCTCTCTCTCTCTCTCTCTCTCTCTCTCTCTCTCTCTCTCTCTCTCTCTCTCTCTCTCTCTCTCTCTCTCTCTTCTCTCTCTCTCTCTCTCTCTCTCTCTAAAATAGCATCCTCTCCACTTCTCTTCCTATAATCTTTCTCCTTCCACTAAGCTCTCTCTTCCCTCCTTCCTCCTCCCCCTTCTTAAATCCACATATTCCCCCTCCTCAGTCTTGAATTTCAATAGGCTCTCCTCCCTTAGATTCCAGAAACCCCCTCACCCTCCCCAACCCTTTCCTCCGCGGCGCCAGTTCCCTCCCCCTGTGGCGCCAAAGGGACCCCTGTTATCTGAGCCAACCATCCAGTCCACCTCAACGCTGACTGACCTCTTGAGGCGCTTGGCTACGCGGAACATTGTAAGGGCGGTGATGGGGGCGGGGCGAGGGTTGGGAGTGTGAAGGGGGTGGGAGGTGATGGGATTGTAGATGGTAATGTTTGTGGTGGGGTGTTGAAGGTGGATGGGTGGTTTAGTGGGGTGTTAAGAGGGGTTTTAATAGTGGAGGAGGTGATGGGTAGACGGTCTTGTTTGTGGTGGGGTGTTGGGGGGTCGGGGTGATAGTATAGTGGGGTGTTAAGGGTTGGTGGTGTGAAGGGGGGGAAGGAGGAGGAGGTGATGGGAATGTAGATGGTATTGTTATTGTTGGTGGTGTGGTGGAGGGGTGGTATATAGTGGGGTGTTAAGGGGGGTTTCGGTAGTGGTGGGGTTGATGCAGGTAAACAGGATAATTAATGGAAATAATTAAAGGTGTAGTAATTAATATCAGTTGTCAGGTGGCGTTGAATGAAAATTAAATTATCGTCATATTCTCATTTATATCTTCATACCATCCATCTCTCTATTTTTCTTTTCAATTTTCTTCCTGTTTGACCAACTTTTCATTCTTCCTTTATTATCCTTAGCTCTTGTTTTCTATTAGTATCCCTTTATCCCTGTCTTCATTCACTTCCTTTTTTGTTTCTTCTTCCATGCATTAACTAAACCCTTCCTCCCACCTTTCTTCCTTACCTCTATTCACTCCCTTGGTTAAAAAGAAAGTAAATTAAGGAGAGAGGGAACCTCAGGGAAGTAGATGTATCCTTTTGATAAGCTGCTTGACGAACCTTATCACCAAATCGTCTTCACAGTAATTTCTTTACCTAATCCGCTTTATTAATAACTACCTTTTTAACGTTTGATAGATAAGAAGATAAAGTAGGGTCGCCAGCACGTGCTTATCACTATATTACTTTGTCTTACTTAATTAGTTTTATTTTTTACACACACAATAAATAACCTTTCTTCCTTACATATTTTCTTCAATGGATACACAAAACTGAAAGAAGATAGATTTCACAACTCTAGCACTCTTTATTCTCCTTCTTTAGGTTCCTTATCATTATTTCTATCACATTTTTTCACCTATCAACCCTATCACATCTTCATATCCCTTCCCGATACACACGCGACACTATAGAGCCCGGACGAGCCATATAGGACGTGCAGAGCCGCCGTGATCGACTCCCCGGCCGCATATTGCCGTTCTCTGGAATAATATGTGGTATGGGGATGTCTCTATAGCCAATCACCGTTGTCCAAGGTCGTGACGTCACATTGGGGGTGGAGAATATGTGATCGCTATGCTATAATATGTATGTTTGATTGAAGATTAGACTTATTAGATTGTTTAGTTTAACCTAACCTAACCTAAACTAGTCCTAACTTATACTAAATATATGATGTTAAGTAAAACACAGATTATAAACCAGCGATCGCTTCAGCTCCACCCCCATGTGACGTCACGAGCTTGGACAATGGTGATTGGCTAGAGACATCCCCCATACCAAATACTATTCCAGAGATCGGCAACATGCTCCCCAGCCGCAGTTCTCTCGTTTGCATTCGATGGTTAATTTATTCACCGCCTCAGATGGCCCATAAGATCAAGCCTCCTTCCTCTCAGTCATCATATCGGAGCCGCATTCCTCTCACTCGTTGGAGCAGCATCCGAAGTCTAGCAGTCTCCTTTGCTACCTCTATTCCTCCCTTTATCATCCCCCTTTTTCTCCCTACATCTTCATTCCCTATCCCGTTATTTACCATCCTCAATTTCTTTAATTTATATCACCTCCTTCCTCTACCAGTCTCCTTTGCTACCTTTATTCCTCCCGTTATCCTCCTCCTCCTTTTCTCCCTTCATCTCCTTCATTCCATTCCCTACCCCTATTATTTACCATCTTTTTCGACACGATTTATATCCCTCCCATTCCTTCGTTACCGTCATTTCCCTCTGTTCCTCTCACGTTGCTTCAGGACTGCTATATTACCATCCGGAGATCGGTATAGTCCCCTTTGAGGTAGGAATTCCGTGATCGCGTGTCTCAGTGTTCAGATGGCGCCACACGAAACATAATTTCAAGTCAGCCAGAGGAAAAACGTGACTAATTGGACGACAAAGGAAGAATTGTTACTCGACCAGAATTTTTGCCTCGACATGACACCGTGTGGGTTGCCAGCATGTATACAGAGTGTTGGGTCATGGTGGTGGTGGGGGTGGTGGTGGTGGTGGAAGGTCAGGGAGGTCAGGAGGTAATGGCAAAGGTCAAGATCGTCAGTTTTGTGTTGTTGCTTTGAGGCCTAAACGTCAATCACGTCAGACATGGACACGGTGGTGATGTTTCCTGCTGTCAAGGCTGTATACTAACATGGTGATTTGAATAGAAAATAGAAAATAACACACGAGGTCCGAGAAATACTATCTATTGTATATGTATGGATAAGTATTGTATTGAAATCTTGGGAAATGCGATGCTGTCACGACTGGAAATTGATGTAGGTATAAAATGTGATCAAGAAAATAATAAATAACAGCAAAAAGATGGCGAAGAAAATAACACGATCAATATAAACAACAGACATGAAAGAAAAAAAACGAACTGACACTCAAATAAATCCTAAATAGAAAAAATATTAATAAGACACCAATGAAACAGAAAACAGCGATTGAATGGACGTGAAATAACGAACACGCTTGAGAACAGGAAACGGACGGGAACGGAACACGATGAAGGTGATGCTGGCAGGGGAAGGCAGGGGGCGACCTCAGACAAGGCGGCGCTTTTGTTGACCAGGGAAAGGGGGACGGTAGGGGGCAGGGACAGGGGATGGAATGAGAGAGAGAGAGAGAGAGAGAGAGAGAGAGGAGAGAGAGAGAGAGAGAGAGAGAGAGAGAGAGAGAGAGAGAGAGAGAGAGAGAACAGGTGGAAGATATACATCAACCGCTTCGACAGGCAGACAAGATTAGGAGGATGAATAAGAAGAAAAGAAAAAGAAGCAGGAGAGGAACTGGATAAAGAAAACTGAACCTCCCAAAGACACCCTAGTATTAAAACCCCAGCGTGTTTTATATATATATATATATATATTTATGTATATATATATATATATATATATATATATATTTTATATATATATATATATATATATATATATATATATACAAGACTGTGACATCATGTATTATATATTATATATATTATATATATTATATATATATATATATATATATATATATAATTATATATATATATATATTATATATATATATATATATATATATATATATATATATATCACAGTCTTGTCTTCCCTCCTGCGTCCAGACTCTCTCGCTCCCCTTCAATCGCACAACACCGCCACCTGTTCACTAATGACACCCAGAGCTGGGCAGTATTTAAATACATTTGTATTTAAATACATATTTAAATACATTTGTGTATTTAAACTGTATTTATAAATACATTGGTTTTCATGTATTTAAATAAAGTATTTAAATACTTTAATGAGTATTTAAATACATTGTATTAAACTACTCATAAGATAAAAATGTAAATACTTTATTATCAGTTAATTTAGCCATAAACCCGCCCAACTATCTGACAACCCTGATGTTACAGTGAACCAATGTTTCCACTTCATGGAAGTTTCCTTATTTTAATTAATTTAGGAAATTTAGGCCTGAGAAAGAAATTTCTAAGGAAACGCAAAATCCGTACAATAGGAAAGTATCCTTTATCATTTATCAAGCATTTTATATTGTTAATCATGATGTACTGAATACATGTTTAAATTTGTGTGTATTTAAAATGTATTCACAAATGTATTTAAATACAATTGATGTATTTAGTATTTAGTATTTAAATACTTTCATAAAATGTATTTAGTATTTGGTATCTAGATACATTTCCCCCATGTATTTAGTATGTGGTATTTAAATACATTCAATGTATTTACTGCCAAGCTCTGAATTGACACCCCGGAAAGGTCAATGAATATCACTCCTCCCACACACTCTGGAGGCTTTAAGGAGGACCTGATGCAATACACGCCCTGAAGAAGGCACTGACGGGGACGTGTAAGAACCGAACGAGAGCAGACGGGACACCAGTTGATTTTTAGGACACTGTATTGGACATTGCGTTAAATGGACATCGTGTTGAGTGACTGTTGATAGATAGAAGATGGAAGAGGAGGAAAGGGAGGAGGAGGAGGAGGAAGGGTTATAAAGGGCTCGTGGAAACACATAAGAGATACTAAGATAAAGTTTGGTGATTATCTGAAGTTATTCGTGAACGAGAGAGAATGATTTCGTGAGGAAGTTATGAGAGAGAGAGAGAGAGAGAGAGAGAGAGAGAGAGAGAGAGAGAGAGAGAGAGAGAGAGAGAAGAGAGAGAGAGAGAGAGAGAGAGAAGAGAGAGAGAGAGAGAGAGAGAGAGAGATTCAGTAGGAAAGTCAGGCGGTGAGAGGAAAAGTTGATATATCCTAAACAAATATAAAAAGAAAGTGAAAGAATAGAAACAACACACACACACACACACACACACACACACACACACACACACCACACACACCACACACACACACACACAACACACACACACACACACACACACACACACACACAACACACACACACACACACACACACCACACACACACACCACACCCACACACACCACACACAACACACACACACACCACACACACACACACACACACACCACGCACGCACGCACGCGCGCGCGCGCGCGCCACCACCCACCCACCCACCCACCCACCCACCCACCCACCACCCACACACACACACACACACACACACACACACACACACACACACACACACACACACACACACACACACACACACACACATTACTATACTCACACTAACGACCATACTTTCATCTATTTCCTCATGTCCTCACCTATCCATCTACGTACAAGTATATATCTCCATTAAACCCCTTACCATCTAACACTCCTCTCCTCCCTTCTACAGGCCCGCTGACGTAACACTTTCCTCTCTAAAACTTTGAAACTCTTTTGAAAATCTCTAAAAGCCTTGACCTAACACTCTCCTCTCTCCCTTGTGCAGGCCCGCTGACGGAGGTGCAGGCGGTGGAGGGCGCGCGGGTGCTGCTGCCCTGCACCTTGGACCCCCCGCTGGCCAATGACTCGGTCCACCTGGTGCTGTTCTATCACGACGGTGGCGGCACTCCCATCTACAGGTGTGTATTCATCTACTTGTATTCATCTAGTTGTATTTTACAGGGCCAGAGCAATGCTCGTGTGGCCCCGTCTCCATATCAACATTTTTATATCATTCATCCTTAGTGCTTTGTGTTGGCCGAAGCCAGCACCCCGGAGAGCAGGTCACAAACCCCGGCTAACACCCGGTACCCATTCACTGCTGGGTGGACAGGGGCTCAGGTTTTAAGGAAACAACCCATTTGTTTCCGCTCCGCCCGGGGATCGAACCCGGGACTTGATGAAGATTCTCTCTACTGAAAAAACAAAATAAAGAGCGAAAAGGCTGCATATTTTAGCATACTTAAATAACAGACTCACCGGTATTGGCCCTCCTCCCTTTACTCACCTCTTCCCTCCCTCCCTCCTTCTTTCCTTTCATTCTTCTCTTTCTATCTCTCCCTCACACCTTTAATCACACCCTCGTCACCACCTACATTCTCTCTCCTTCCTTTCTTCCTTCCTTCCTTCCTTACTTTCCTTCCTTCCTTCCTATCTCTCGCACATCTCACCACCTCTCATCTCTCATCTCTCCTTTTGTTCCCATCCCTTCCTCCCCTTCCCTGCCCTGTCACCCTGCCACTCACTGCCGCCCCCTCTCCCCACCCCCAGCCTGGACTCCCGAAGCGTCAGTCTGGACAGGGCGAGTCACTGGGCGGAGACGAAGCTGGAGGGGCGGGCGTACATGAGCCTGGGTGCGGGCCGGCGGGGCTTGGTGCTGGAGGAGGTCACGAGGGAGGACGAGGGGGAGTACCGGTGCCGCGTGGATTTCGTCGAGTCCCCCACCAGGAACCTGCGCGTCAAGCTGGAGGTGATAGGTGAGTACTGGTGTGTGTGGGTGGGTGTGTGAGTGGGTGGGTGTGGGGGGGGGGTGAGGCTTCCGTGGCCCACTGTGGCGTGTGGTGTAAAGGAAAGGAAAGGAAAGGAATGTATTGCCATCACCGAATCATATAAACCAAAGTCAATGTATATATAAAGTACAGGTAAAGTAGGTGTGTTGTGTGTCTTGTCAGGTGCCTTGTGTGGCGTGTGCTGCTGTGTGCGGTACAAGGCTCACACGCCGCTCCCTTAATTATTGTTATTGTTCTCATGGAAATTCAAGTCAGTAAAAGTGCGAAAATTTATCCCATTTATCCGTCAGTTTGTGGAGAGTTCTCGAAAATTTATTCCGTGCAGATGTTTGTGGTTTTGGGTAAGTGCCACTCGCCTCGCCGCGGTGAGGCATTCAGTGTGGCGGGAAATGCACCCAGTCATGTTTTCGGTTGGCTCACATTTGCTCGTCCGCCGCACCACGCCGTCCTGATGGAGCACCGGGGGGGGGGGGCGCCCCTGGGGGAGTACCACCCGCCGGGAGCTACCAGGGGATATCTGGGTGGCGGCGGCTTCTTGGGTCTGCCATCATAACGCGTCACGGGGATGGAAATGAAACCACCTTTTGTTCCGCTGCCAGTGAGGGAAGGTGGCGTCTGCCGCGCCGCCTTATAAGCCCTCCCGCCCCGTGCTGCCCTCAGCACCCCCACCCCGTGCACCACAGCCACACACTCGGCTCTGAAGAAAAGTTTGGTTCTCTCCCTCACGCCATACACTCCCCCACGTCCTGCTTTCTTTCAGTATTGTCACTCTTGAGTCTTGAAACGCTGGAACTTATTCTTCTAAACCTCGGCAATTATTGCAATTTGACTGGAGTCTCGACGCTCATAACGACGAGCGAAACGATAGCGTCCCGTGGCTTACAGCAGAACAGGTGGAGTCTGTCATATTTATGAAGGGAGATGAGCGTGTGTAATCCAGCAATGCTCTCGTGTTATTCTCTTTAATATGTCGCCCATCATAACAGGCGGCACGGCTCGCCATGCCAGGCGGCGGTAACCTTGCTCACCGACGCGATATTTTCAACGATTTCCTCGAAAGTGTTTTGGTTTGCATCCCGGAAGCTTCCTGCGCCGAGTCTGTCAATGGATCTGAGAATAATTCAACGTTGGGTCCATCCAAAGCGAAAGCTTCCCTCGATTGTAATTCTCGTCATCGCGTTGTGAGTAAACTTGTCCGCCGCGATGGGAAAGTTTCACAATACTCACGAACTCGAGGCGGCGAGTCGGAGTGCCACCCATAAACTGTTGTAATGCCGCGATAAACTTTGGCCACAAAACACGTCACAGTAATACGGCGATAGCTGCGCGGTGTAGCGGCCGCCAGAGAACTCACGACTCGCGGTATACGACTGACGAAGCCCAGACCAGCGCCGCCATGGACCACAGAACACACCACACGCATCACAATGAAAAGAAAAGAAAACCAACATGTATTTACCATTGTGCAGTACAGGGACTAATTCCAGTTTCTTTTTTTTTATTTCTACCTACCCTTTTCCCGTCCCTGATCCCTGCCACCCCCTTCACGTCTTGTCTCATAAGAACATAAGGAAGGTTTGATATTTTATAAGAACATAAGAACATAAAAACCCTTCCCTTCCCTCCCCCCCTTTCCCCCGCAGTACCGCCTCGCAGCATCGCCATCTCCACGGGCTACTCCTCCCGCAGCCGTGTGACCCAGGTGGCGGGGCCCTACCCTGAGGGCTCCGAGGTCACGCTGTCCTGCCAGGTGTTGGGAGGTAAGCAAGACACCCATACCAGCCCTCAGAGTCGTCGGGTTATACTTTCTGTTTGGTTGTGTTTTTATGCTAGTAATTAATTTTATCTACTGTTATTCTGTATTCCTGTCTCTTTTTGTTTTCTGTATGTATGTATGATTCTCTCTCTCTCTCTCTCTCTCTCTCTCTCTCTCTCTCTCTCTCTCTCTCTCTCTCTCTCTCTCTCTCTCTCTCTCTCTCTCTCTCTCTCTCTCTCCCCTTCCCCTTCACCTGCTTCTTTAATTATATCCTTCATTTCAATAGACTCATTATCACCTTTATCTATAGTATACCTGCCCTCGTTACCTCCACCCAACCATTACATCACCTGTCATCTCCCACTACCACCCCCACCACCACCACCACTTCTTCTCTCATATGCGCTACTTCTGCTAATGTTCCTCCTTCCTCCATTTACTGTAACAATAAGAGCAAAAAATATATCAGATACTACTACTACTACTACTACTACTACTACTACTACTACTACTACTACTATACTACTACTACTACTACTACTACTACTACTACTACTACTATTGCTGCTACTACTACTACTACTACTACTACTACTACTACTACTACTACTACTACTACTACTACTACTACTACTATACCAGCAAAAAGCTTATCATGCTACTACTTCTACCATAACTGCAATAACATGAGCAACTAGGGGGGGGGGGGGGGGGGGGCACTCAGTAAAGCGCATACCTCCGCCCGAATATTTCATCAATTAGTTGCCATGGCAACAGTTGTGATATATATTATATATATATATATATATATATATATATATATATATATATATATATATATATATATATATATATGCACTCAGTATGAGCGCATACCTCCGGCCGAATATTTCATCAATTGGTTGCCATGGCAACAGTTGTCAATAGATTTCACCCAAAATTAAACTAGTTCTTCCTTATACCATATAGACTTGGTATACTGAGTTTGGTCTAAATCTATTTGTAACTTTTCGAGAAATCCTGTACACTAACAAACAGACAGACAGACAGACAGACAGACAGACAGACAGACAGACAGACAGATCGGGGTGAAAACATAACCCCTCCAACTTCGTTGGCGGATGTAATTACTACTACTACTACTACTAATGCTAATAATACTAATACTCCTACCATGTCCCCCCCCCACAGGTCACCCCCGCCCTCGCGTCACCTGGTGGGACGAGGGGTCACTCCTGGACAACGTAAGCGAGGTCAACACAGGTCAGGTCACACGCAACGCCCTCTCCCTGCCCCCCCTCACCCGCGCTGACCTCAACAAGACGCTGACCTGCCAAGCCTCCAACTCCAACCTGACCATCCCGCTGTCTCAGGTCATCACCTTGGATATGACCTGTAAGTGTGTGTGTGTGTATCGTGATGTTTTTTTTCACCTTTATTTATACCAATTTTGTATTCTGTCGTATTCTGTTTGTATTTTGTCGCCTCTGTGGTGTAGTGGCTAGCGTGCCTGGCTACGAATCTGCTGGCCGTGTTTCGAATCCAGGCCAGGGCAAGTCGGTGGCCAGCCAAACCAGCTGTTCTTTCTCCCTTTCGGGGTTGATAAATGGATACCTGCATGGGGTAACCTGGGGAAGGTAACTGTGGTAACCCGGATGTCACACTAGCCCGGGGTAACGGGTCCTCACCCACCACAGGCTCAAGGGCTAATGCCACGGAGATGAGCACCGAGGCCACGCGTATGCCCCCATCTTTACCTTACTTATTCTGTCCTATTTTTTCTCTGTTTTCTGTCCTGACATTTAGCCTGACGTAGCTTAATTATCACCACCCGGCACTACATGTCCCTTCCCTTCACGCATTTCCCTCCCCTTCACTTCACACCCCTCCTCGCCCTTCCCTTCCCTTCCCTTCCCTTCCCTTCCCTTCCCGCCCTTTCCCTTCCCTTCCTCGCCCTTTCTTCCGTCGCTCGTCACTCACTCTCTCTCATTCCCTCCCGTCCCTTCCATCAGGAGTTCGAGAGAGAAAAAAATACATTGGGGTTCTGCTATCATGTTATCCTGGGTTTTTTTCCGTCAATGCATGTTTGTAATTTGATGCGACCCCCCGCCTTCCTCCTCCTCCTCCTCCTCCTCCTCCTCCTCCTCCTCCTCCTCCTCCTCCTCTTCCAGCACAAGTAGTAAATAGTAACACGGTTGAGGCGTTTAAGAACAGACTAGATATATCTACTTAGGCATCAATACCTGGGCATCAACTGCCCAACTCGAATACTTCGCCCTAGGTAATTTTGTTTTCTTTGTAGCTTAGCTTTAGTTTAGAGTATGTCTCTCCTTCAATCTTTCCTTTCAAATTCCATGCTAGTTTTTCAATACTATATGGTGTTATTTCACTCTTTTTCCTGCCGGCCTCGGCCGGAGGGAGAGGTCATTGGGGAGTAGCCTTCAACTTTTCTTTTCTTTTACCTCTTACACGTAGAAACTATAGTGGTAGAAAGTAGTCACACAAGCAGCCTCGTTTGGCCCAGTAGGGCTGTTGCTGTCTGTTCTTCTTTTGTATTCCTTTGTATTCCTCATTTTATTCAACATCAGTATCATCGTCAGCAAGATTCTATTTTTCCTCTTGTCATATTATTTTCCAAGAATGTATAATTTCGCATCAGGTGGAGAAGCCGTGGATGGTTCTCGGAAAGGGAAACATTTTCATAGTCAACAATACTTTCTCTCCATTGTTGTTTTTCTCCTAAATGCTGCACGAGAATAGAACTGAATATTTCAAAAGAGAAAAATATTTGTTAATCTTTAAAAAAAAATTACGTGGGTTACTTATCTTATGCATTATTTTTTTATCTTTAATATTTTCCATTTCGTTGAGATGGTTGCAGGTTCGACGAATCAAAATAACAACAAAAATTACGCGAACAATAAAAAAAGCCGAATGATGGAACTGCATATTAAAAACAAGGAAAGTAATGATAAAAGGAGGATAGTAATAAATCCGTTTTTAGGGATTTTATTTTGTGTGCGGTTCCTTGTCCCGAACACTTCTCTGTGATTCCTATTTTGTTGATTGCTGTCTTGTGTTCTGTCTTCGGGAATCTTACCGGGATATTCTTTCTCCAAAGATTTTTTTTTTATTGGGGACACAGACAATCTCTCTCTCTCTCTCTCTCTCTCTCTCTCTCTCTCTCTCTCTCTCTCTCTCTCTCTCTCTCTCTCTCTCTCTCTCTCTCTCTCTCTCTCTCTCTCTCTCTCTCTCTCTCTCTCTCTCTCTCTCTCTCTCTCTCTCTCTCTCTCTCTCTCTCTCTCTCTCTCTCTCTCTCTCTCATGCATGGCCAACATCCCCTCACTTCCCGAGTAAGTGTGTGAGTAAGAGAGAGAGAGAGAGAGAGAGAGAGAAAAAAAAAAAAGGCTGGCAAAGGGCAACGGAAATGGGTGCCACAAGTGAATGTTTTATTTTTTCAATCTATAATAATATAAGCGAAAGTGTGTCTGTCTGTCTGTGTGTGTGTGTGTGTGTGTGTGTGTGTGTGTGTGTGTGTGTGTGTGTGTGGTATAGGTTCCGCCCCCCGTGGCGGAATCCCATCATATGGCACAGTTTTGGAACCGGGTCGAGCAGGGGAAGGTTTTAAGCCCACTTATGAGATGATCCGATCACTTTTTTTTTTTTTTTTTTAGCAGCCTATTAGCGAGAATTGTGAAAAAAAAAGTGGGTTGCGAGAATTGAGGAAATCTTGATGTAGGGTGATGGGTAATGGGTGAGTGAATGGGTGGGGTGATGGGTAATGGGTGAGTGAATGGGTTGGGGGTGATGGGTGATGGGGGAGGGAATAGGTGGGGGATGATGGGTAATGGGTGAGTGAATGGGTGTGTCGTGATGGGTAATGGGTGAGTGAATGGGTGTGTGGTGATGGGTAATGGGTGAATGAATGGGTGGGGGGTGATGGGTAATGGGTGAGTGAATGGGTGTGTGGTGATGGGTAATGGGTGAGTGAATGGGTGGGGGGTGATGGGTAATGGGTGAGTGAATGGGTGTGTGGTGATGGGTAATTGGTGAGTGAATGGGTGGGGGGTTATGGGTAATGGGTGAGTGAATGGGTGTGTGGTGATGGGTAAGGGATTAATACATACATTTCTTCATCCATGATTTCAGGAAAGTTAGAAGGGGCTATCTGGAGAGTCTGTGTTTGGTGGGCCTTCGGCCCACCAATAGCCCTCCGCAGGAGCTAGCCAAAAAGTTCGCCCGGAGGGCGGCTTTGCGGCTAGTTATACCATAAATATGTCAGCTTTTTCTTTGTTTAAAAAAACGATGTGTCCTGGATGCATGTATGTGTGTGTTTCTGTGTGTGTTTGTGTGTGTGTGTGTTTCTGTGTGTGTGTGTGTGTGTGTGTGTGTGTGTGTGTGTGTGTGTGTGTGTGTGTGTGTGTGTGTGTGTGTGTGTGTGTGTGTGTGTGTGTGTGTGTGTGTGAGCATAATATGAAAAGTAACATGTATAACTAGCCGCAAAGCCGCCCTCCGGGCGGACTTTTTGGCTAGCTCCTGCGGAGGGCTATCGGTGGGCCCACGGCCCACCACCTGTGTTTGGTGGGCCTTCGGCCCACCAAACACAGACTCTCCAGATAGCCCCTTCTAACTTTCCTGAAATCATGGATGTAGAAATGTATGTATTAACGCCTTACCCATCACCCCCCATCCATTCACTCACCCATTACCCATCACCACACACCCATTCACTCACCCATTACCCATCACCACACACCCATTCACTCACCCATTACCCATCACCACACACCCATTCACTCACCCATTACCCATCATCTCCCACCTATTCCCTCACCCATCACCCCCCACCCATTCACTCACCCATCACCCCACACCCATTACCCATCACCCCACCCATTCTCTCACCCATTACCCATCACCCTACATCAAGGTTTCCTCAATTCTCGCAACCCACATTTTTTTTTCACAATTCTCGCTAATAGGCTGCTAAAAAAAAAAAAAAAAGTGATCGGATCATCTCATACGTGGGCTTAAAAGTTGCCCCTGGTCGAGCTGGTTCCAAAATTGTGCCATATGATGGGATTGGGGCACGAGGGGCGGCACCTATCGCGGACACACACACACACACACACACACACACACACACACTTTCGCTTATATTATTATAGATGTGCACCCTATGAACCCTTTGACTACCTTTACCAAAACACACAAAAAACATCCACCATAGCAATAAACGCCTAACTGGAATAACGAGTGAGTGACACAGAGATTAGCACCGCGGCAAAGCGTCACACAGCACACGCCCTTCTCTATTTCTGTATTTCTGTTTTCTGTATCTTTTGTATACTTGCACCACCCTCATGTTGCGTTGCGTGCCCCACAGACCCGCCCCTCGCCG
>JACEEZ010009460.1:0-112500 GCA_016584305.1 Chionoecetes opilio | reverse complement strand
TCATTTTTCACTGCTAATTAATCCCCAGGCGTAGGCTGAGGCAGGTGTGCTCTGTGACGGAAGCTGTGATGTGATGTTTATTATCTTGCGGTTGTTTTTGTTATTGTTTTGTGTGGTTATATTTTTATCGGCGAGACGGAAGAATATAGAGAAAAAAATGATATGCTTGTATTGTACTTCTTCAAATGCACCATCATCATCATCATTAGCATTATTGTATCATAATTAGTTTATCTTTTCTTTTTTATTTAGGAATCATGTATTTTTTTCATTCATATATTTTAAGAGAATTCGAACCATCTTACCACCACCACAATCACAACCAAAATCACCACCACAACACCCCATCACCACTATTTTCCACCATCACTACTCACCTCCCCCCATTTACTCACCTTCCCCAACCCCCATCACCACTCACTTCACCCACCCAACCACCACCACCACCCACTCACCACCACCACTACCCTCTCCCCCACAGACAAGCCGCGCCTGCAGCTGAGCCTGGGGCCGCACCTGAGCCTAGAGAGCGTGGAGGAGGGCGACCAGGTGACCTTCACGTGCCAGGTGGACGCCAACCCGCAGGTGACGGGCATCCAGTGGGCGCAGGACGTGAGTATAGAGGGAGAAGGGAAAGGGGGGGGGGGATGGTGAAAGGGTATGAAGGGATGAAGAAGGTATGGAGAGAAAGGGACTTGTAGAAGAAGGGGAGGGAGGCGATGGTGGTATGTTCAATCAATCATTGGGGGCATACGCCGGGGGGCGCGTCGCCTCGCCCACCCTACGACGCCACTCCCGGGGGTCACCACGCGCGAGTTCCCATGCAGGCTCCTTTCCCATACCAAGCAGCTCTCGACAAGAAACATCAACTTGCCCCAGCCACGAGCCTTGTGGGCGCCCCCTTGGCCTCCTCCACGCCGGATTGTCTCTTACAGATACAACCCGATGGGAAGGATCGGTTTCAGGGTAGCGTGCCACATGCCCATATAGCCGAAGTTGGCGCTGACGGACTATGCAGGTAATAGGCCTCGATTCAGTCTCACGGTGCAATCGCTGATTTGACACGTAATCATCCCAGCGATACCCCATGATTCTGCGAAGACACTTATTACCAAAGGCATTGATTCGTCTCTTCAAGTCACTATTTAGTGTCCATGTCTCACAACCATAGAGTAAGACAGGGATCACAAGCGACTTGAAGATCCGGATCTTTGTCCTCCTGCACAGGTACCGACAACGCCAAATACTCCCGCTGAGCGAGTCCATAACACCGTGGGCTATGCCAATCCGTCGTAAGACTTCTTGACGTGACCCGCCGTCATTATGGACTGCGCTACCAAGGTATGTAAAACTTTCCAAGATCTCAATGTCCTCGCCACACGCATGAACAGACTGTACTGCTTCATCTAGTAAGTCTCCAAATACCTGGACCTTGGTCTTGAGCCAGGAGACCTCAAGTCCCAAAGGCTTTGCCTCCTCGTGCAGCGCCTCGAGAGCCATCACCAGGACCTCCAGCGACTCAGCAAAGATTACTGCATCATCGGCAAAAACAAGATCAGTGATCTTGGTGTTGCCGACGGATGCTCCACAATCACTTTGATCTACAACCTTGTCCAATACCCAGTCCATACAAGCGTTGAAAAGTGATGGGGCAAGGACGCACCCTTGCCTCACTCCTGTATTCACAGGAAAGAAGCTGGATACACCTGCCCCACACTTCACAGCACTCTCAGTCCCAGAATACAGACCAGTTATCAAACCATATGTTGGTATATATATGGTGGTATGTTGGGGAGGAACAAAGGTGTAAGTGATAGAAAAAGAGGGGAAAGTGGTAGGTATGAGGGAAATAAAGTGGGAAGGGAAGGGAAAAAAGGGTTTGAAAGGAGGGGAAAGGGGTAGGTTGGATAGGAATATAGGGGGAAGGGAAGGATAAAAGGGGATGGAAAGGGAGGGGAAAGTGCTTGGTTAGAGAGGTATAGAAGGGGAAGAAAGGGGAACCTAGGAGGAAGAGGGGAAGGGGAAGGGAAGAAGAGGTTGAAAATTGAGGGGAAAGTGGTAGGTTAGAGGGGAACAGAGGAAGGAGGTTAGGAAAGAAGATTAACAAAGGGGAAAGAGGAAAAGAAACGGGATATGTATAAGAAAATATAGTTGAAGGCAAAGATTATGATTAAAAAAGGGAGAAATGTAGAAGAGAGACCAACAAATGAAATGAAATGAAATGAAGAAAAGATAAAGATAAGAAATAGAGAAGGAGCGATAAATTATGAGGTGAAGGAAATGAGGAGGAGAAAATGAGGAAGAAAAAAAGACCTAACGAGATGGGATAAAAGAGTTTAGGAAAGGAAAGGGAGAAGGAAGAAAAACAGAAAGGAAAGTTTGGTGGTGGAGGAAACTGGAGGAAAGTTTGTATAAAGAGGGAGGAAGTAAAGGAGGAAAGAAGGGTGATAAAGGGCATGGGAGGAAAAGGAGAGGAAAAGGGAGAGAGAGGGAGGGAGGGAAAAAAGGGTTAGGAGGAGGAAGAGGAAGAAAAAGGACAAAGAATGAAGAGAGTTTGGAAAAGTAGATAAAAAGAGAGGTTATGTATGAGAGAGAGAGAGAGAGAGAGAGAGAGAGAGAGAGAGAGAGAGAGAGAGAGAGAGAGAGAGAGAGAGAGAGAGAGAGAGAGAGAGAGAGAGAGAGAGAGAGAGAGAGAAGCATGAAATTATTACTCCTTTAGTCAGAGAAACTGACAGAACTTTCACAAACTTTTTTCAATTGTAGTGGATGGTTTGATGGTGGATGGTTTTCCACTCCTACGCTGATGATTCTATCCTGTATTTTTCAACGTCGTTTATTAGATGTCCAACTCAACAGGAACTAAGTGATTCACGGAGAGATGCCACCGAGCGCCTGACTTCTGATCTTTCTATAATTTCTGATTGGGGCAAAGCAAACCTTGTTTTGTTCAATGCCTCAAAAACCCAATTTCTTCACCTATCTACAGGGAGGTCCCGAAGATACGAGCAGTTAGGTTCCACCTGGCATACTCATAAAGCGAAATCTCGTATAACGAAACACATAACTAATGGTAAAATATAGGTTTGGTTCCAGGACCCAATTAAATTAAATTAAATTAAGAATTAATTAACAGACATCAATTAGAAGACATCAATTAAAAAAAAAAAAAAAAAAAAAAAAAAAAACATGTTTTTGAAGCTAAAATAAACTATAGCAAACACAACAAACACACAGCGTCTATATTACCCACACTGTACTACCTATTCTGTGGAAAAAGCATTCTGAAAGAGAAAATAGCACACAAAATAACATAACTGCACATTAATTAAACATATAGCATGCATAACAAGCTAAAAAGACGTCGTAATGTAGGGGACGCTGCGTGATACAAGAGAAGGTAGTGTAGGGGTCCCAAGGTTGGGGCCTCACACCTGCTAATTACCCCTAAAGGTCAGGCTGGGCCATATGCTTAATTACCCTTCAGGTCACGCCTTGCTAGGGGTGACCTGACTGCGGTCCCAAAGTTGGAGCCGCACACCTGGCTAATTACCCCTAAATGTCAGGCAGCGCCATATGCTTAATTACCCTTCAGGTCATGGCTTGCTAGGGGTGACCTCACTGGGGTCAACCAAATCCCCCTTTGTCCAGCCCGGGAGTGGTACGGCGCGCATTTTGAACTTGATAATTTTACTCACCCCAGTTTGAATGTCGTATCATTGGAATTTCGATCTCGTATATTGAAAATAGACCCTAATTTACACATCTCGTATCATCGGATTCTCGTATACCGAATGCTCGTATAACGGGACCTCCCTGTACTCGACAAAACCTACCAGATAACTATCCCCTCTTCTTCAATGACACTCAACTGTCTCCTTCTACAATGAACATTATTGGACTATCCTTTACTAAAAATCTGAACTGGAAATCTCACATCTCATCTCTTGCTAAAACAGCTTCTAAGAAGTTAGGTGTCCTGTGGCGTCTGCGTCCTTTTTTTTGCTTGCTCTCTACAGGGGCCTTATCCGCCCATGTATGGAGTATGTCTCACATGTGTAGGGAGGATCCACTCATACAGCTCTCCTAAACAGGGTTGAGTCAAAAGCTTTTCGTCTCATCAACTCCCCTCCTCTGACTGACTGTCTTCAATCTTTAAATCACCGACGCAATGTTGCTTCTCTTGCTCTCTTCTACCGTTATTTTCATGCTCACTGCTCTTCTGAACTTGCTAACTGCATGCCTCCCCCCCTCCCGCGGCCTCGCTGCACAAGACTTTCTACTCATTCTCATCCCTATTCTGTCCATCTTCCTAATGCAAGAGTATATCAGTATCTTTACTCTTTCATCCCTTTCACTGGTAAACTCTGGAACTCTCTTCCTGTTTCTATTTTTCCACTTTCCTATGAAATTGGAATTTTTTTTTTTTTTTTCCTTTTCCTTTTGAAAAATCTTTTCAAAAGAAGAGTAACAAGACACCTCCCGAACTAAATTGGCTCACCCCTCTTTTTTATATTATTCTCTTACTGTCTTCTTTATAGGGACTGGCAACTAAGCGGGCTTTGTGTTACCCATTTTTTTGTGCCCTTGGCCAGTCCTTTGTGATGTAAAAAAAAATATATTTATTATATATATATATATATATATATATATATATATATATATATATATATATATATATAATATACACATACACATACATACATATACATATACATATACATACACATACATATATATATATATGCATATACATAACATACAAACAAATACATATACACCACATACTTATAGTCGCCTCCGTGGTGCAGTGGCTAGCGTGCCTGGCTACGAATCTGCGGGCCCTGGTTCGATCCCGGGCCAGGGCAAGTCGGTCATCAGCCTACCCAGCTGTTCTTCCTTCCTTTCGGGGTTGATAAATGGGTACCTGGGGTAACCTGGGGAAGGTAACTGTGGTAACCCGGGAGTCACACTAGCCCTGTGTCCCGGGGTAACGGGTTCTCACCCACCACAGGCTCTAAGGGCTAATGCCACGGAGATGAGCACCGCATGCCACGCGCAGCTTAGCGTATGCTCCCATCTTTACCTTTTACCACATACTTATACACATTATCACGAAAAACAAATTATATATATACACTAGCCGCAAAGCCGCCCTCCGGGCGGACTTTTTGGCTAGCTCCTGCGGAGGGCTATTGGTGGGCCTTTGGCCCACCATCTGTGTTTGGTGGGCCAAAGGCCCACCAAACACAGACTCTCCAGATAGCCCCTTCTAACTTTCCTGAAATCATGGATGTAGAAATGTATGTATTAACGCCAACCCATTCACATCACCCCCAACCCATTCACATCACCCCCAACCCATTCACATCACCCCCAACCCATTCACTCACCCATTACCCATCACCCCCACCCATTACCCATCACCCCACACCCATTACCCATCACCACCACACCCATCACTCACCCATTACCCATCACTCCCCCCCTATTCCCTCACCACACCCCCATCACCCCCACCCATTCACTCACCCTTTAAACCCATCACCCCCACCTATTCCCCCACCATCACCCCCCAACCCATTCACTCACCCATACCCTCACCCTCACCCATTCATTCACCCATTACAACCATCAACACACCAATCACTCACCCATTACCCATCACCTCCACCCATTCACTCACCCATTACCCATCAACACGCACCCATTCACTCCCCCATTACCCATCCCCCCCCACCTATTCCCTCATCCATCACTCATCACCCCAACCCATCACCCCCACCCATTCACTCACCCATCACCCCAACACCCATTATCCATCACCCCACCCATTCACTCACCCATTACCCACACCCTACATCAAGGTTTCCTCAATCTCGCAACCCACTTTTTTTTTCACAATTCTCGCTAATAGGCTACTAAAAAAAAAAAAAAAAAAAAAAAAAAAAGTGGACCCGGATCATCTCATAAGTGTGCTTAAAACCTTCCCCCTGGTCAAGCCGGTTCCAAAACCTTCCAAAATGAGGGGATTCCGCAACGGGGGGGCGGTGTAGCTTTTTTGGGGGAGGTTTGGTTATCCAGGGGCTACATTCAGAGAGCAAAACTTCCGGTCTTCAGGGACCTAGCGACTTCCAACAGCTGTTTTGGGAAAACTTTTGGCTTTCCGGGCAGTCACATTGATGACGTAGTTAAAGACGTTGAGCTGTCAAAATCACACCAACTGCCTCCAGGCAGTTGTAGAGCACGAAATATACATAAAAAACTCAAAAAATTTTGAGTTTTTATGATTTTTTTCCTGACTCAAAAAACTGAACAGGGCAAGTATACAAATGAAATTAGGCCTTAAAACTATCTCCTACACTCTTGGAGAGTTTATTATGGGGTGATGGGCCAGTGGGTTTGAACGACGGCACCTCACCGAGACCCTGACCGGGGACCACCTCGCTTCACCCCGGCGGGTAGCTGCCACTAACCGCCACGCATCAGACTGAAGGTATAATGGCTCCCTTTTCCTTTAAATTTAAAACCCCAAGCCCTTGTCCATCCAGCCGTGATGGGTAATCTCCTCCTTCTCCTCCTAGCCTTTTCTTGTAGCAGTTGTGGTTTGTGTGGTAGTGGCAGCAGTAATAAAATTAAGCCGTGTAACACATTTCAGCGTGTTATTGGGTGGTTCTTTGTGTACTAAGACGATGCTTGGACGACAAAAAAAACGGCTTATATTTTATTACTGCTGCTTTGCCTGCTGCTATTTATTGCTGCTGCTGCTACTGCAACTGCTGTCGGCTGCTGGGGGGAAGGGGTTGGGAGGAGGAAGAGGGGGAGGGAGAAGGAGAGGGAGAAGCTAGGAGGTGGAGGAGGAGGAGGAAGAAGTACCTTTTCTTTTAGCAGTTGGTGGTGGTTGTATTGGTGGCAGCGGTGGAGGTAGTGGGGGTGGCAGCAGTAATGGGGGGGTTTTCTAATAAGCTCACGCTCAAGCCTGTCTCTCAGGCTTTTCACATCCTCAGCACTTTCAGGCTGAATGATCTATCATTTACGTAAATTCTCTTTTACTTCTTTGGGACATCAGAATTACCCTTCAATACAACAACTGAAACAGTTCTTAATAAAAAATGTAGTTTATCATTTTATTTGTCTGCACTTGGTGAAAATATTGGCAAAACAATTGAATATTTGAAAACTAAATCTTTAAAAATCGTTTCTTTTCATAAAAAAACACAAGTTCAAGCAGAATGAGGCTTCAGGAAATATCTATTGTATGTAAGCATTCACTGAGTACCTGTTTGGGGTGTATATGTCTCTTTTGCGACGAACTTTTAACCAAGAAGTAATTTAAGTGCTTGGCACCTCAACGAACAGTCCGGGATGGAAGACAGTTGAGAGCGTTTGTTTACTATTTCCGTCTCGAAAGACGAAAGTCTCCTTTATGTGGGAAACGGTATGTGGGGGGCGGATGCCACGAATATTCCATAAAAGGATAGAGGGGTGTGATGAGATAAGCGGGTGATAATAGTTAGGATGACAGTTTCTGGTATTGAGGAGTTAGGAGTATCAGAGATATGAGCTGTGAGGTTTAAGGAGGGGGGGCCGCTGGCTGAGTTCCTACCCGTTGTGGTGTCTACAGGAAGTGGATGATAACAGATCCTGCCGGCGGGATGGTTTGTGGAGATGCTGAACGCCACACTCTGTTTTGGTTAAATGTTCGTCGCAAGACAGACAGACACACCCCAAAACAGGTACTCAGTGAATGCTTACATACAAGTAGATATTTCCTGAAGCCTCATTCTTTTTGGAACTTGCGTTTTTTTTATGAAAAGACGATTTTTAAAGATTGAGTTTTCAAATTCAATTGTTTTGCCAATATTTTCACCAAGTGCAGACAAAAAATGTTAAAACTAAAATTTTTTATTAAGAACTGTTTCAGTTGTTGTATTGAAGGGTAATTCTGATATGCCCCCAAAGAAAGTACAGAAAATTTTACGGTAAATGATAGATCATTCAGCCTGAAAGTGCTGAGGATGTGAGATGCGCGAGGGACATCTGGCGGTTAGCTTTGAAAACTCCCCATAAAATATAAGCCTTGTAACCCCACATTTCAGCTAGTGTTATTGGATAGTCTTCGTATAAAAAAAAGGTTAGGAGGAAAAGAAGCTAGGAGGTGGAAGGAGGAGGAGGAAGAAGGGTGGAGCATTTTGGTGTGGATGATGAATTTGTTTATAAACACAGCTGAGAGCGTGGAAGCCTTGTGATTGGCTGAAACTTTTTGAGAAATACTATGTGATTCGCTGGCGAGGCTGGGGGACGTAATTGTACTCGCTCAGCCAATCAGCTATCGAAGCCCATAGTGACACCGTAGCGCCACCCCCGTACCAGAATCCCCGCGACTTCCGGGTTGTTACAAATAGAGGAGTTAGTTAAGCTAAACACCGTGCCCTTTAACTCTCTCTGAATGTTCCCCAAAGAATTTTGTTGTTTTTCGGATGCCATGTAGCGCGCCAGAGGTACGATGTTTACTTTTCATTTCATCCCCCCGCGCGGAGAGGCAACAGCTTGCTCCCGGCTCCTGCCTCACCCCAGCCGACCCCACGGCCGGAGATTTCCGTGGCGGATTAATTCGCCGTAGGATACTCTGGGTGGATTTAACCACTCATCTTCATCATTTATACATTTTTTCTTCATCTTCACTGTCTTTCTTAAGTATATTTTTTGCGTTTTTATTACCCAGTAATGTGAAATATTTTAAGCACACTCGATGAGAGACGATCTTCTTGTAAATCAAGGAAGCGTAGCTTTGCTTGTTACGGTTGCATGTATACAGGGCGTGGCGTTCTGTCAGGAGGCCTTGCCTTGCACCCCTCTGTCACCGGGCAGGCGGGTATCTCAACATGTAAGGGCCCAAGCATGTTATTTCTCCGTCAAGAGGCCGCCTGACACACCTCAGTCACGGGGAAGCGAGACCAGCTGAGGCAGCGGCCTCTCTAAAACTGCCTGTTGTTCTTCGTCAGGTGGGCAGCCTGTCCCTCCACAATATCGGTGTAAATGCATCTAAACCATGTAGCGACATGATTTGTTCTCCGTCAGGAAGCAGCCTAGCTAGCTGCCATTCCTCAGTCAAGAGGCAGCTCGGCATATCTCACCATGTAGCGAACCCTCATTTTGTTCTCATTATTTTATACATTATTTCTCACCTTCACTGTCTTTTTAAGTATACCTTTTGCGTCTCGTTACACAGTAATGTGAATTAATATAAGCGCACTCGATGAGATACTTAATTACTGTACGAATCCTTAGTTGTAAATAAAGGTAGCGTACGTAGCTTTGCTGTTAAAATTTGGCCTTCCTTGTCTCCCTACTACATGTAGCTATAGGTGGCAGGGCATGAACGGGTTTCTGGCTTTCCGTTTTTTTCCCTTTCTGAATGAAAGTTTTAATTTTCAGTGATTGCATTTGTTTATATATTTGCTTCCTCTTATCTTATCTTCCTCTTATCTTCGTATTGAAGTCGTCATCGGTATAAACTGGTATTTCATAGTAGCCCACTATATAGGCTTAATTAACTTGAGCTTATCTAGAATGGAATCATTCTCACACAAAATGCACCATGCATATATGGGTGAGCAGCTAGTTGGTGGAAGTAAAAAAATATGGGTCTACCTGACTCTTGTCACTTTTAGTTACTACGGTAGCCGTCCCTATATGCCCTATAGTGAACCTGGAACTGTTGAGTACAGTAAGGTTTTATGCTTGACTGTAATGTACACATCCTAAGGGTGCAGAAACTGCCCGGGTGCTAATTTGCATTTTGTTGAGCAATTTGCATAATTGACCTAATTAGCATATTCGTAATTATATTCCTTATTAAACCGCCTATAGAGTTCCTATGGGTGTCTAAACCCAAGTTTTAAGTTCTCAATGATGTAAAACTGCAAGATTTCTACTGTGTATATTTTTATTTTGTCCATAAATTGTCTAATTAGCATATTGATTTGGTATGTCACGAAATTACAAATATATTCCCCATTTGACATAGCTTTTGTTCTAAATCAGAGCAAAAATCAGTTTGAATTTAATATTCTAAATCAACATATTTGTTTTTTTAAATCAACAATTAGCACTGTGCACAATGGAGTTGTCGTGGAAATGGTCGGACTGGAGTCAATAATGAAAAATCGTCTGGTCAACTACAAGTAGTGTTAGGTGTGTTGGAGTAGTGTTAGTGTGTTGGAGTAGTGAGTGTGTTGGGTGTGTAGTGTGTTGGAAGTGTTATGTGTTGGAGTAGTGTTAGTGTGTTGGGTAGGTTAGTGTATTGGAGTAGGTTAGTTGTATTGGAGTAGTGTTAGTGTATTGGGGTAGTGTTAGGGGGTTGGAGTAGTGTTAGTGTGTTGGAGTAGTGTTAGTGTGTTGGAGTAGTGTTAGTGTATTGGAGTAGTGTTAGTGTGTTTTTTTTTGGGGTAGTGTATCAAGATCAAGAACTGAACTGTCGACGAAAATAGGCAGATGAAATAAAATGAAATGAAAAATATGAGTGTTAATATGATTTGACTAATGCTTCATGTTCGCTTATAATGTCAGATTACTGTGATAAATAATGCTGGGTTTTGTATATTTCAGGTTGTTTTCTCCTCTAACTCATAGAGTTTTGTACACATTTATATAGCTAACCTGCCACTTATAGAGATAATCTGAAGGCATATTTGCAGCAACAGGACATTCTGAAACAGAAGAACTCCCCATTCTTTATATTTTTGATTTGTCAAACATTTTTGTTTTCAACTTAATAAATTCAATTTACCTAAAACTAAATCAATTGCTAACCCAGCTTTCTAATAATGAAATTTTGGGGTTGTTTAGTAGCTGTCTATTAAATTATCAATCGTATTATCACATATCATTGCTGCCACATATTACACATCTGGAGCTGAAATACCTCCTCCGCCCCTTCGCCCGGGCCCCGTATATGTATCCTAACTAGTAAAAAATAACCAATAAAAATTCATTCTTACCTAAAACCTAACTACCCTAATGGTGGGTGAAAAAGGGGTATTTAAAATTAGGGGTATAAAAATATTCTGTATAATGAAAAGGTTATAAATAATTTAAATCACAGCAAAAAGAAATGGTAAATATGCATTTTCAACCAATACTCCCTATTGACCAATACTCTTCTGAAATAATGGCGGGGCTCCACCAAACCAGACCTAAACTAACCTAGCTCTAACCTGGGCATTGATTACATAACCTTAGCTCACTGAGGCCGGGGGGTTTTGCTCACCACCAGATCCACCTTGTTATTTTTTTTTTTTTCCTGCCGGCGGTAAATGTGCCAGTTTCAACAATACTCTCCTGGCATAACTGGGGCAGCTGCTCTCCCCCAGAACCCCCCATTAGTTAACTAACCTAACCCGGGATTGATTTCGCAACCTTACCTCACTAGGGGGTTTCACCCCCCCCAGACCACCTTGTGTTATTTTTGTATGGGTTATAAATACTCCTTAGCGATGAGAACGAAACGTTCAGGATACTTAACGGTAAAATTTAGTGTTTGCCCATACTCTCCCACTTCCCCCAAAAAAGTTTGGGGACCTGTGGGAAAGCGGGGTTTTCAGGTGGGGAACAAATTATGCGTCGGAAACACGTAATTTAAGAGTTGTGTAGGGAGGGGGGTAAAATTCCCCAGATCTAGGAGTAATTTCCTTAAATCTAGAGGGAAATTTGCCCAACCAAAATTAACCTAACCTAGCGGGGGTCTTGACCCCCCGATAAGCTAACCTAACCAAATCTAACCTAAGCTAACCTAACTAAATCTAACCTAAGCTAACCTAACCTAACCAAATCTAACCTATCCTAACCAAATCTAACCTAACCTAACCAAAAACGTGTGAACTTGACGATCCTCACATAATGATGATTTAGTATCGAGAACCCCCTCAACCCCCCGCTATAGGAGGTTAGGTTAGATTTTTTTAGGTTAGGTTAGAGGTTAGATTAGGGTAGGTTATATTTGGTTTGGTTAGGTTAGGTTAGATTTGGGTTTGGTTAGGTTTGCTTTGGTTAGGTTAGGTTAGCTTAGGTTTGATTTAGTTAGGTTAGCTTTGGACTTAGGATCAGTTTTACATTATTTAGAACTTAAAACGTTTGGTCTAGACACCCATAGGAACTCTATAGGCGGTTTAATAAGGAAGATAATACGAAATATGCTAATTAGGTCAATAATGCAAATTTCTCAACAAATGCAAATTAGCATCCAGCAGTTTCTGCATCCTTAGGATGTGTACATTACATTTCAAGCATTAAAACCTTACTGTAAATCAACAGTTCCCGGTTCACTATAGGCATATAGGGACGGTACCGTAGTAGACTAAAGTGACAAGATCAGCTAGAGCATATTTTTTTTACTTCCACCAACTAGCTGCTCACCATGGTGCATTTTGTGTTGAGAATGAATTTCCATTCTAGATAAGCTCAAGTTAATTATAGCCTATATAGTAGGCTATATGAAATACCAGCTTTACCGATGACGACTTCAATACGAAGATTTTCCCAAGATAAGAGGAAGCAAATATATAAACATATGCAATCACGAAAATTAAAAAAATTTATTCAGAAAGGGGAAAAAAACGGAAAGCCAGAACCCGTCATGCCCTGCCACCTATAGCTACATGTAGTAGGTAGACAAGGAAGGCCAAATTTTAACAGCAAAGCTACGTACGCTACCTTTATTTACAACTATAGATTCGTACAGTAATTAAGTATCTCATCGAGTGCGCTTATATTAATTCAAAATTTCTGTGTAACGAGACGCAAAAGATATACGTTTAAAAAAACAGTGAAGGTGAGAAATAATGTATAAATAATGAGAACAAAATGAGGTCGCTACATGGTGAGATATGCCGAGCTGCCTCTTGACTGAGGAATGGCAGCTAGCTAGGCTGCTTCCTGACGGAGAACAAATCATGTCGCTACATGGTGGATGCATTACACCGATATTGTGGAGGGACAGGCTGCCCCTGACGAAGAAAAAACAGGCAGTTGAGAGAGGCCGCTGCCTCAGCGGTCTCGCTTCCCGTGACTGAGGTGTGTCAGGCGGCCTCCTGACGGAGAAATAACATGCTGCCGTTACAATGTTGAGATACCCGCGCTGCCCGGTGACAGAGGGGTGCAAGGCAAGGCCTCCTGACAGAACGCCCCGCCCTGTATACATGCAACCCTAAAAAAGCAAAGCTACGCTTCCTTGATTTACAAGAAGATTTTGTCTCCATCGAGTGTGCTTATATATATTCACATTACTGGGTAATAAGACGCAAAAAGTATACTTAAGAAAGACAGTGAAGATGAGAAAAAAATGTATAAATGATGAAGATGAGTGGGTTTTAAAAACCACCCAGAGTATCCTACGGCGAATTAATCCGCCACGGAAATCTCCGGCCGTGGGGTCGGCTGGGGTGAGGCAGGAGCCGGGAGCAAGCTGTTGCCTCTCCGCGCGGCGGGATGAAATGAAAAGTAAACATCGTACCTCTGGCGCGCTACATGGCATCTGATAACACAACAAACTGGATAACCAAACCTCCCAGACCGCTACAGCGGAACCTATACCACACACACACACACACACAAACACACACAGACAGACAGACAGACACACTTTCGCTTATATTATTATAGATATACATTTGATTATTATACATGTATATAAATATTACTAAGGCTGCAGTAAAACATACTTCTCATGTAAACTTGTATTACTCACTTACTCATATTACTTATTGCAAAAATATTACTCATGATATTACACATTAACCGTATTGTTATATGCGTTTAGAAGATACTTTTTTGCTTTGATCTTAAAAGAAACACTGTTGTTTGTATTCATGAGATACTCGGGCAGCTTATTCCATTCAAGACAGCCTGCGTATGTTACGAATCTCCTTCTGGCTTCTGATCGTGGTCGTGGAGGTCTTAACAAGTTATTGTTCCGTAAATTAAAATTCTGTACATTAGATGCTCTAACAAAATCTATGACCGTGGGAGTTCTTAGCTGAAGATATATAAACTTTAACAATTCTAGCTTATGAATATCCTGAACTTTTAATACACCATGTTCAACGAATAAGTTGTCTGTGTGATGCCAACGTCCTGCTCCTGAAATCATCCTGATAACCCTTTTTTGTAGCAATAATAGCGGCTGTAATATAGTTTTTAAACAAGAACCCCAAATAAGATTATAATATTCTAAGTATGGATATATCAAGCTGTAATACAAGATGATTAATGTTTCTTTTAACATATTATTTTTAATTATTTTATATATATATATATATATATATATATATATATATATATATATATATATATATATATATATATATATATATATATATATATATATATATAATTCCTAACGACCTCGTAATTTTACTATAAATATAGTTCACATGCTCCTTCCATAATAACTTTTCATCAATCATAATTCCTAAAATTTTGTTGAAGAACATTTTTGAATACCACAGTTCCCAATTTTTACTGAGGTGTGTTGGCTAATACTTTTATTCCCTGCAAATATAATTAAATGAGTTTTGTTAATATTAATTGAAAGTCTGTTAGCTAATAACCAATTAGCTACATTATTTAGTTCTTGATTAACCACATTCTCAAGGGTGTGCAGCTCAGGCTCAGAATAGTCAAGTCTCTCTCTCCCTTCTTTCCATCTCTACCTCCTTCCCTCCCCTATACCAACCCTTTACTTCCTCCATAAACCTCACCTCCCTCTCTCTCTCCCTTATTTCCATCTCTACCTACCTACTCTCTACAACCCCATTCTACCTCCCTCCAAAAGCCTCACCTCCCTCTCTCTCTCTCCCTTCTCTCTTTCTCTACCTCCCTCCATAAGCCTCACCTCTCCCTCTCTCTCCCTCAAGGGCGTGCCGCTACAGACGAATGCCACGATGGGGGTTCGAATAGGGGGCGACACCTTGCTCCTGGAGAAGGTAACCAGAGCCTCGTCAGGACATTACACCTGCGCCGCCGCCAACACCGAGGGCGCCCGCACCTCCAACCCACTCCACCTGGCTGTCATGTGTAAGTAAGTACGTATTGAAAATAATAATAATAATAATAATAAATAAATAGCCTACAGGCACTATAGGCTCAAAATAAAAAAATAAAAAAGTGTCTCAGCCTCACTCCACCACCTCCTCCTTCCTCCTCCTCCTCCTCCTCCTCCTCCTCCTCCTCCTCATCGTCCTACTTGGTATCATTCTAACTGTTGATTTTGTCGTTTTTCTCTTCTTCTTTTTCTTCTTCTTCTTCCTCCTTATTCCTGGCTGTCATGTGTAAGTGTGTCAACCCCAATCAACTTCCTCCTCAATCTCACTCCACCTCCTCCATCTCCTTTGTGCCGAGTTTTCTTTTTGTCGTATATTTTAGTTTTGTTTCTTATTTTTCCTTGAATTTATGCATTTTTGTTTGTTTGTTTTTTGTTTCAGTTGAATGACTTATTTTGTTACATTTATTTTTTTCTTAGTCAAGGTAGTTTTTCATCTTTTCTTCCTTTCATCACATCTACTTTATCACGCTTCTTTGTTTGTTAGTTTTTCTTCCTTCTCCTTCCTTCTTGTCCTTCCTTTCTCCTCCTCCTCCTGTTCCTCCTGTTCTTCCTTTCCTTATTATTGTTTTACTTGTCTTGCTCTCGTCATTATCATTATTGTTATCATTGTTGTTATTTTTTGTTGTTTTGTAGCTCTTCTTATTCATCTTATTCATCATGATCATTATTATCATTATCATTATTATTATTATTATTATTATTATTATTATTATTATTATTATTATTATTATTATTATTGTTGTTCACCCTCGTTTCTCGCTTCCTCTTGACTGACCTTTTTATCTCCAGGGAAAGAAAGAGGGATGAAAGAAGGAAGAATGCATCTCTCTCTCTCTCTCTCTCTCTCTCTCTCTCTCTCTCTCTCTCTCTCTCTCCTCTCCTCTCTCTCTCTCTCTCTCTTCTCTCTCTCTCTCTCTCTCTCTCTCTCTCTCTCTCTCTCTCTCTCTCTCTCTCTCTCTCTCTCTCTCTCTTCTCTCTCTCTCTCTCTCTCTCTCTCTCACATTTATCCTCAATCCTGTCTTTCTTTTCCCTTTTTCTTGAAGTGCAATGACCTTCTTTGGCTCATTAGTTTAGTGTGTCTCGTTATGTTTTTTGTCCGTTCTTATAATGTCTTGTTTTGATCCCTCGCCTGTTATTAGTGTTGTTGTGTCTTGTCCTAATGTTAATGTTGCCTGGAGGGACGTTTAACAGACAGTATATAACGTTTAACAGTGTATTTATGTGTGTATGTCTGACCTTTTGCTGTGTGTGTGTGTGTGTGTGTGTGTGTGTGTGTGTGTGTGTGTGTGTGTGTGTGTGTGTGTGTGTGTGTGTGTGTGTGTGTGTGTGTGTGTGTGTGTGTGTGTGTGGCTGTCTTTGCAATATATCTGTTTTCTCTCGCATCCCTTCTCTTCCTTTTCCCGTCTCTTATCTCTGTCTTTCTGGCTATCTTCGCTCTCTATACATCAATATTTTCAGCTTCTCATCAATCTTTCTTTTTTCCCGTCTTGGCTGTATGCGTGCGTATTAGTGGGACTGACCTGCAAACATATGATCTCTTCACTGCCTCTATTTTACACTGTGTGTCGCCTATATGTCTACTGCCTATCTGTCTGTTTGGATTGATAGATGGAGGGATGGAAGACACATAGCCACCCACGCTACCTAACCTCACCCTCCAATACTAGACATGGTTTAGAGGCACAACTTCATGAAACAACTTACATACCTGTATCTCGAAAGTATCTTGTGTTCTTTTTTTTTTTGTGTCCATTACCCACATTGCCCACATGTATATATTATCTTTTATTTGTTTTTATTTACTTAAGTACTGAACTTCATTTACTCCTGTTTGTATTTTTTTTTTTTTTTACTGAAATTTTTCAGTAAAAATTTTCGGGTGAAAATTATATTATTATTATTATTATTATCACCCTCCTGTCCTTCATCCCACAGTTCCGCCCACGTGCGCTGAGGGGCAGCAGACGGTGTACGGCGCGGCCCGGCACGAACAGCTTCACGTGCCCTGCCAGGTGTTGTCCTACCCCGACCCGACCTCCTTCAGGTGGGTGTTGCCTCTTCGTTCTTGTCCTGCTTCAAGTCAACTCTTTGTGAATTTGCTTTACGTCATTTTTCACTTCTTTACTACAGGAACTACCACGTGTAGGTCTCGCGGCCTCTTGTAGCTTCCTTATTTTCTTATGTTCTTATGTTCTTAAGCGACTTCCTCCTTGCAGGGGATAAGTGGGTGTAGTCCTGTGTTTTAATGAGGGGGTGGACTGGTTTGAGGCGTCTCGTAGGAAATAGTAACAAAGGCCCGTGGGTGGGTTTTCCTGTAGGCCCTGTAGGTCCTCAAAGACACGGAAGGATTAAGTCATAAATGGAATCGTAGAAAACATGAATGATTTAGCACTCTACTAATGTACCTGTATTTTACCAGGTGTTACCGCCACAGGCCTTCATGTGTGGCGGATGTTGTGTATATTTGTTAAAGTAAGTGTTAGGTGATATTACTTGACGATCGGAGGTGCGGAGGAACTGTTAATTGGAGTAGTAGTATTGGAGGAGTGGAGATGCGAGGGCGTGAGGCAGAGGTAGATGGATGTGGAGCAGGCGGGTGTTAGTGCATGGGTGTGTTAGTGACATATTTCACTGTTCAATTTGCAAGGTACTACATACAAATAGTGCCTGTTTAATTTAACATTGTATTTTGCCCTCTACTACTTTAGGGAATATTTTATTTATTTCATGTTGGACCAAAAAAAGTGTTCGTATTGTTTCGTTATTGTTACTTACATGTTTTGTATATATATTATTTGTTTGTCAATAAACGACTACTACTAGCAAGAGAAGCAACAATGCGGCGGTGATTTAAAGATTGAAGACAGTCAGTCAGAGGAGGGGAGGGGATGAGACGAAAAGCTTTTGACTCAACCCTGTTTAGGAGAGTTGTATGAGTGGATCCTCCCCAAACATGTGAGACATACTCCATACATGGGCGGATAAGGCCCCTGTAGAGAGAAAGCAACTGGGAGGGAGTAAAAAAAGGACGCAGACACCACAGGACACCTAACTTCTTAGAAGCTGTTTTAGCAAGAGATGAGATGTGAGATTTCCAGTTCAGATTTTTAGTAAAGGATAGTCCAATAATGTTCATTGTAGAAGAAAGAGATAGTTGAGTGTCATTGAAGAAGGGAATAGTTATCTGGTAGGTTTTGTCGAGTAGATAGGTGAAGAAATTGGGTTTTTGAGGCATTGAATAAAACAAGGTTTGCTTTGCCCCAATCAGAAATTATAAAAAGATCAGAAGTTAGGCGCTCGGTGGCATCTCTCCGTACTGCTGCTACTACTACTACTACTACTGTTAACCAGGTGTTGGGTGTCTACAGGTGGGCGGTGAACACGTCTACGGGCGTGGTGGACGTGGCGCTCAGCCTGTCGAGCCAGGCGGGGCGGCGGTCGGTGGTGCGCTACATGCCGCAGACCCACCACGACTTCGGCGAGCTGCTGTGCTGGGCCGCCAACCGCGTGGGCCAACAGCGGCGCCCCTGCGTGTTCCGGGTGATCCCTGCAGGTGTTGTGTGTGTGTGTGTGTGTGTTTGTGTGTGTGTGTGTGGCTCAGTCCAGACGGAGAGGCATGTTGTGGAGAGTTGTCCTATGACTCAATATTTGAGAGATAGTTACACATTTAACACTTTGGATGATTTGTTTTGCAATTTTAGTAAAGATGTTATGTGCAGGATTGTTCATGATATATTGTGGGCGTATGATTAGTTGTGTAGTTGTTAAGGTGTGTTTCGGAGTATATTATGTGTATTGTAATCGTACCCAATAATATAATGGTTTGTTAATGATATTTTACAGACGTATGATTAGTTTTATAGTTGTTAGGGTTTGTTTCGGAGTAAGATTAACCTTCTTGGACTACATCTAGTTGTTATATGTATAACTAGCCGCAAAGCCGCCCTCCGGGCGGACTTTTTGGCTAGCTCCTGCGGAGGGCTATTGGTGGGCCTTCGGCCCACCAAACACAGACTCTCCAGATAGCCCCTTCTAGCTTTCCTGAAATCATGGATGTAGAAATGTATGTATTAACGCCAACCTATTCGCATCACCCCCAACCCATTCACTCACCCATTACCCATCACCCCCCACCCATTCACTCACCCATTACCCACCACCCCCCACCCATTCACTCACCCATTATCCATCACCACACACCCATTCACTCACCCATTACCCATCACCCCCCATCTATTCCCTCACCCATCACCCATCACCCCCCACCCATTCACTCACCCATCACCCCACATCCATTACCCATCACCCCATCCATTCACTCACCCATTACCCATCACCCTACATCAAGGTTTCCTCAATTCTCGCAACCCACTTTTTTTCACAATTCTCGCTAATAGGCTGCTAAAAAAAAAGAAAAAAAAAAGTGATCGGATCATTTCATAAATGGGCTTAAAACCTTCCCCTGCTCGAGCCGGTTCCAAAACTGTGCCATATGAGTGGATTCCGCAACAGGGGGCGGCACCTGGAGCGGACACACACACACACACACACACACACACACACACACACACACACACACACACACACACACACACACACACACACACACACACACACACACACACACACACTTTCGCTTATATTATTATAGATGATAGGTACAATTGTATATTTTACTGTAATCTTAAATTATAAATGTGATTTTGTTTTATTGTAGTCAATAAACTAAATTAATAAACTAAACTGTGTGTCAATTTGCATTTTTACGTTTTTTTTCACTTCTCTACATCATTTTAACTTTTTGTATTCTCTCTCTCTCTCTCTCTCTCTCTCTCTCTCTCTCTCTCTCTCTCTCTCTCTCTCTCTCTCTCTCTCTCTCTCTCTCTCTCTCTCTCTCTCTCTCTCTCTCTCTCTCTCTCTCTCTCTCTCTTTTTTTTTCACTCTAATCTTTTCCTTTTCCCGTTTCTTATCTATGTCTATCTGTCTATCTTCGCTATCTATACATCAATGTTTTCAGCTTTTCATCAGCTTCTTTCCCCCCCCCTGCAGCCAAGCCCGAGGCGGTGCACGGGTGTCGGACTGAGCGCAACTCCTCCATGCCCTCCAACTACGCCGTGATGACGTGCGCGCCGGGCTGGGACGGCGGCCTCAACCAGACCTTCACGCTGGAGGTGCGGCAGAGGGCCCGGGAGGAGGTGCTCGAGGCCTTCAGACACGCCTCCAACCCGCTCTTCATCATCACCGGGTAAGCACACACACACACACACACACACACACACACACACACACACACACACACACACACACACACACCTCACATAATTCCCTCCACCATCATTAACAATAGCCCTGCTTTCTCCCTTTCCCCCTTCCCCTTTCTTTTTCCCCCTCCTCTCACTCACTCACACCTCCTTTATCCCCCTCCTCTCCCCTCCCCTCACTCACCCCCTCTGTCCCCAGGCTCAAGATCGGCATCGAGTATCTCCTCACAGTCACGGCCGCGAACTCCCGAGGCTCCAGTCCGCCCGTGACCCTCAACTACACTGCCACCGCTGCCTCGGCCGATAAGGGGGTGTCCCCTCACGCCACCACCTCCCTGCTCACCATCATGCCGCTGCTGGTCCTCTTCCTGGGCTCCCTGGTGGCCGTGTCTGCCTGCGTGGCCGTGGGGGTGCTGCTGGTACGGCGGGGGCGCGGCAGGAGGAAGAGCAGAGCCAAGATCCTGTACGCGGGGCCGCTGAAGGACGATCTTGAGAACCACGACCTTCACACCATCGTCTGCGTGAACCGAGGTGGGTGGATAGTGGTGCCTTTCCTTTCCTCCTCCTCCTCCTCCTCCTCCTCCTCCTCCTCCCTCCTCCTCCTCCTCCTCCTCCTCCTCCCCTCCTCCCTCCTCCTCCTCCTCCTCCTCCTCCTCCTCCCCCTTTTCGAGTCGCGTCTACACAACCCCTCCACACGTCTCAGACAGCCCCGAGTAAACGGTCACTACTACAACTTTTGACCTGTGACGGGCTGTGGTTCAGTAAGGGCCCTGTCAGTTAGTGACCACCATCGGGATTTATATACCAGGGGTCACTGCTGCAGGGGGCATTGAAGTGCACGGCGTCCTACTTGGAAAGTGCACTACCGCAGTGGATTGAAACGGAGCTGGGGCCTGATTGACTGCTGCCTCCCAAGAAAGCGCCAGGCAAGGCTGCCGCACCACCCCTGAACTTCCACACTGAGCCTACACCAACACTACATTAGACCTCATAACACACACAGATAGCCCCGAGTTAACGGTTACCACTACTACTCTCGACCTGTGACGGGCTGTGGTTCAGTTAGGGTCCTGACAGTTAGTGACCACCATCGGGATTTAAGGTACCAGGGGTCACTCTGCAGGAGGCATCGAAGTGTACGGCGTCCCTACATGGAAAGTACACAATCCGCAGTGGATTGAACGGAGCTGGGGCCTGATTGACTGCTGCCTCCCAAGAAAGCGCCAGGCAAGGCTGCCGCACCACCCTTGAACCTCCACACTGTGTTCACACCATTACAAAACACACATAACATGACCTATCTATCAAGCACTAAACCTACCCCCACAAACTAGTAGTAGTTAGCCATAGATTACAGCTTTCAACTTTCCTCACAAATTCCATGCAGTTTTTCTATATTGCATGGTATCACTTCTTTTCCGGCCAGCTTCGGCTGGAGGGATGGGTGGGTGAGGAGGAGCCTTCTACTTCCTATCCTTTCTCTCTTATTATCTAGTTAGTGTAGTATAGTTAAAGTAAACAGTCTTGTAAGGACCTATCGGTCTGTTGCTGTTTGTGTTTCCTTTGTATTCCTTTGTATTCCTTGTATAGGAGTAGTAGATCCTCCTCCTCCTCCTACTTGATATTTTCACTATTTTCTCCCTCGTGTCCAAAAGAGAGGTTGGCGGAAAGATTTCTCACATTTTTCTGTCCTCTCACACTAATGTTAGAAGTCATTAGATTTTAATACAATGATTCAAGAGTTAGTTTAGAATAGTGAAAATAAGCAGACTCGTCAAAGCCTAAAAGTCTGTGTTGTTTGTCTCCTTTGTAATCCTCCTGCTGATTTTCTGCTTTTCTTCGATGTCTATACTTTGATCTGTCTGCATGACTCTCTCTCTCTCTCTCTCTTCTCTCTCTCTCTTCTCTCTCTCTCTCCTCTTCTCTCTCTCTCTCCTCCTCTCTCTCTCTCTTCTCTCTCTCTTCTCTCTCTCTCTCTCTCTCTCTCTCTCTCTTCATCTGATCGACATCACATTCCTCCTCCTTCCCTTCCTTTCTCTCTCCTTTCCTAAACCTCATCCTTTCTTTTCTCAATCTCAACTTCCCTTTTGACCTATTTCTTTTTCACTCTTCCCCTTCTTCCTTTTTAATACTCTCTCTCTCTCTCTTACTCTGTTACGTAATCTTATGTTCCTTCACTTTCTGCTTTTCTCCTTTCTCTTTTCTCTCTGTTCCTCAAGTTCAACCCTAAAAGTATATATTGCCTCAATCTTAACCTCATTTTTTTCTACCGTCCTTCTTTTTACACCCTCCTTCTTTCCTTCTTCACCTTCTTATACTTGAACCTTCTTTCCTTCCTCTTTACTTTTGTATCCTTCTTTCCCATTGTCTATCTAGTTCTGCTCATCCCTCATGTCTCACCTTACCTATCTATTCCCTCCTTGCAGAGTGTGAGAAGGAGGAACTCATGCAATCGACTGGCACTACACAACCTAACCTCTACGTCTGCCCGTCAACGCTTCTCAACAACGTAAGTGGAGGGAATGGACAGGTGGCGAAGTGACTAGTGGGCAATAGGTAGTAGAGGTAGATGAAGTGAGTGGGAAAAGGCAGCAGAAGTAGATGAAGTGAGTGGAAAAGGCAGCAGAAGTAGATGAAGTTAGTGGCGAAAAGACAGCAGAAGTAGATGAAGTGAGTGGAAAAGGCAGCAGAAGTAGATGAAGTTAGTGGGAAAAGGCAGCAGAAGTAGATGAAGTGAGTGGAAAAGGCAGCAGAAGTAGATGAAGTTAGTGGGAAAAAGGCAGCAGAAGTAGATGAAGTGAGTGGAAAAGGCAGCAGAAGTAGATGAAGTTAGTGGCGAAAAGGGAGCAGAAGTAGATGAAGTGAGTGGAAAAGGCAGCAGAAGTAGATGAAGTGAGTGATTTATCTGGTGTACGAGTGAGTGGGTTGGGTGGAGGTTGCTGTAGGTGGAGAAGTTGGAGTAAGTAGTCGGGCGTGAGGTGGTTGTAATTATGACAGGAGGAGTTAGTGGAATAGGAAGGAGGTGGAGTATGTGGTAATAAGTTGAAGATTTATAGGCAGCAGACAGACAGACAGACAGACAGACAGACAGACAGACACACAGAGAGAGAGAGTGTGTATATACGTGGTGTATTGTGTAACAGGTGGAGTCAGGTGGTGGTGGTGGAACAACAGGCGGATGGCGAGTGCCGTCACAACACTGTTAATTAAGACTTCCAGGGTTCGATTCCCCTGTCTGTCACTGCCGTCACAGTCTCCAGGTAGCCTAGGTGAAGAAATAGATGTAGGGAAAATAACAAGTGAACAATAATAAACAGGAATATTAAAAGATAAATAAATGAATAAATAAATTGAGGTTACTTTGAGGTTAACACCATATGCTCTGTCAACATATTTTTTATTTTTTATTGAGTCATGTTTAATTTTTTTAGCTGAACTGACTAAGCATGTGACTTTTTGCATGTTTTTGTTTTCATGTGATATGTTCAGGTCAGGTATCATGTGATAATATGTGATTTGATGCTGCCACGTGATTTTTTTTGTTTTCGTGTGTTGTGTTTGGGTGTTGGATGGGACGGTCAGTAGAGAGACAGACAGGACGGAAGACGTAAGGTAGAGAGAGGAAGGGAAGAAGGGAATAGGAAGATATAATAAGAGATATAAGAGAAAATACGTATATTGTACGTTTTTATAATTCTCTCTCTCTCTCTCTCTCTCTCTCTCTCTCTCTCTCTCTCTTCCTCTTCTCTCTCTTTTCTCTCTCCTCTCTCTCTCTCTCTCTCTCTCTCTCTTCTCTCTCTCTCTCTCTCTCTCTCTCTCTCTCTCTCTCTCTCTCTCTCTCTCTCTCTCTCTCTCCGCCACAGTCCGGGGTGTCGCAGGGCGGGGACGGGGACAGGACGCCCCTCGCGCCCCTCGCCTCGCTGGACTCCCTGGGACGCTGCTCCACTCCCTCCTCCACCTCCACCTGCAAGACCACCTCCTCCACCTCTTCCCGCGCCTCCACCGTGGCCCTCAACCCGGACTACCTCGCCAAGGATCCTGATTATCTCATGAAAAATCCGGATCTCCTCATGAAAAATCCAGAATATTTCTCCAGATATCCGGACTACGTGATAACACATCCGGATTTCCTGATGAATACTCCCGATTACGTGACCAAACATGGGGATTACCTGATCAGGAATCCGGAATACCTGGCCGTGAGTCCGGAATACGTGACGCTGAGCTCCGAGTTCCTGCCGAAGAGGACGGAGTACATGACGCCGAGTGAGGAGTTCTTGGCGAGGCGCGCCGAGTACCTGAACCAGGAGACTGACTGCCTGGGCAAGTGTCGGCCGCTGCTGGGCGACGAGAAGCGGCCGTGCTGCCTCAAAGCCCACAAGGAGAGCTCCGTCTAGCCAACCATCTAGAGAGAGACAGAGACAGAGGTCCAAAAGCGGGAACAGCAGCATCACGACAGTACTCACATATCGTCAAAACTTAAACAATTACAAAGAAAACTGACTGATCAAGAACAACAATGACTATAAAGCACAATCCTCAACGCGGGATAATTTAGCCGCAGCGACGAGAAACAAACACAGGGACCTTTGCGGCAGGAACGACCTTTTTGACCTTCAGGAGGCAGAGGAGAGCTCGTCACCACGCCAGGAGCAGGTGGGCGGGAGGCAGTCAGGACTCAGGTGGCGGCAGGACGCTTAGCAAGGTGGGAAGTGTACTCGTGTTGTAGTGATCATCTGCAGCCCTCGAGAGACGAAACCGGTGCCCCTGTTACTTCGACTGGATTAATGGCGAGGACTTGAAGGTTTTTACAGGAGGAGGAGGGCCGTCTATAGTTGATGTGTATTCGTGAGGGGCAGCTGAGTGAGAGATGGAGTCTTCATCCTCCCAGCAACCCTTCCAGACAGTGATGAGGATGACAAGTACGTCCCTCTATCTCCGTCCCTCAGTGTATGGCAATAACAGTGTAGTGACAGACGGTGCTCAAGGGAAGGTTAGGACTTAGGAGCGCCGCGCCGCCCTTCAGCAGCCGGGAGTGACAGTGCGTGGCGTGTGTGAAGTGGCGTTGAGGGGGAAGCATAACCTATACCTGATCCATATAGTGTGTGTGTGTGTGTATGTGTATGTGTATGTGTATGTGTATGTGCGTGTGCGTGTGTGTGTATGTGTATGTGTATGTGTATGTGTGTGTGTGTGTGTGTGTGTGTGTGTGTGTGTGTGTGTGTGTGTGTGATGCAATGCATGAAGGAGATTACAGTCTATTAACAGAATTTATAACGCCAGTGAAACAAGACGACAAGGAATCATAAGCTAAATAAAGTGGACGTATTTTGTATTGATAATGTATGGTTCTTGTCTTGCATTCTCTGTATATATGTAAAGAGAGAGAGAGAGAAAAAAAGAAAAGAAAAAAATGCCAGGCACTACAGAACGACGAACTATATATAGAAATAGGACGAGCCAGCTTTTATGTTTCCGTATTTTAAAGCTGTCAGTCCGTCAACTTTTCTGTCTTTCGCTCGGCATCTCTCCTACATACATGAGAAACGTACGATAGAAACCACCACCACCACCACCACCACCACCTCAACCACCACCACCACCAGACCACAGCCACCACCACCAACACCACCAACACCAACCACACCATCCTCTTCTCGACGTCGACTCCCCGCCATCAACCTTCAGAGGGACGGTCAAGGAAATGTCTCGCGGATGAAAACTACACCTAACGCTCCGCTCTCTCCTTGCCTGAGCTCTCCTCGGCGCCCGTCCGGTGGTTCCTCGGTCTGCCAATAACCAGCCTCCTCGCACGCTTGACTTACGTAGCGGCTATCGTGCGAGGGGCCGCGAGGGGGTTGTGGGCGGGAAATGTTGCGTGTGATGTGTGGGACTCGAGGAGGAGGAGAAGGAGAGTGAAGAGGAGGAAACGTTAGGAAATTAAACATCGCTCGTGGTGAAAAAAGAGAGCAATGAGCAACGGAAAGATAGAAAACGCGTTATTACAATGAAGTGTAGAAATGAAAGTGATTAAAAAGAGAGGAAGGAAAGGAAGAATACTCATAAGAACAATATTGTCTTAACCGCTGACTGAGTACATGTCCATCACCACTAGCTGTACATGTTACCACTATCACCACTACCGTAGATAACAGTGAAGTCGCCAGTTCTACGTTTCTTTGTTATTTACAGACGTGTGGTGGCGTTAATAGTTACATTTGTACATCCATGATTTCAGGAAAGTTAGAAGGGGCTATCTGGAAAGTCTGTGTCATTTTGTGTCTTCATCTGTGTCATATTAGGGCTATAAATGAACAAATGACAAAAATAAAACCGATTGGCGACCTCACTATACCTACTACCAATGGTTGCCGCGATAACTTTTTTTTCAACTTGCGATAACGATAAAACGATAATTTTTCCCCAACATGCGATAAACAATAAACGATAAAAAATTTCAAAACCCAACCTGCGGTAAGCGATAAACGATAAAACGATAGCGATAAAAAAAATTTAACTTGCGATAACAAAAGCGATAAATGATAAGTGCCTTTATTTAGTTGAAATATTAAAAAAAGCATACAAACTATTTTTCCACAGTGAAAATTAATTAAACTAAACAAAAACTGTCACTAGAACCAGTCTATGGCCTACAAGTTCTATTCCACATCAGTCTCTCTCTCTGAGTCACACTCTCCCTCCCTCCTCTCCCTCCTCAAGACAGCATCCAGGAACTGCATGTTTCCCTTGGTGAAGACCAGCTTCTCAAACCTGTCGCTGGTCATGCTTGCACGCTTGGGCCTGAGGACGTCACCAGCAGTGCTGAACATGCGCTCCACGGCAGCAGAGCTGGGCAAGGCCGTGTTGTACTTGATGAACAGCGAGATCCACTTCTCCCTGTGCATGCTGGGGAATTGCCCAGGCTTCACCTCTGCCACCTTGCTCCTGCCCCAGGTGTCCACCTCCTTCTTGATGAGCTCCCCAATGTTGGACCCATCCTCCTCCATGACAGTGGGGCTCTCCAGGAAGGCAAATGGGTCGTCGCTGGCTTCCTTAGGCTTTTCTGTCACCATGTCCTGGCTCTGGCTGGAGGGGAGAGGGTCAGGTGTGATGGAGGTGACGATCTCCCTGATGAGCCTCTCCTTGATGTCTTCTTCAAGGGCAGGGGCCACATGCTTCAACATGAAGGGGCCATGGTTGGGGTGGGTACACACACACACACACACTTGGCAGCTCTCATATGAGGTTTTTCAGGTCTGAAAACGTCAGGCGGGCTGTTGTGACTATTGCCGCCGTGCACATTTTCTAATTTTTACAAAAGTCGTCTTTGAATTTATCGTTTATCGTTCCTCATTTTTTGGGACTAGCGGTAAGTGAATGAGCGATAATTTTAGAAAACTTTACGATAAACGATAAAAGGTTTGACCTCAGCGATAATTATCGTTTATCGTTTATCGCTCATTTTATCGCACGCGGCAACCACTGCCTACTACAGTAAAGTCGCCAGCTAGTATTTTAACCCAACAGTTGAGTCGCCACTCTGGGGAATTCAGGGAAATTAGAGGTAAAGTAAAACAAGTCTATATATATTAGCTGCGGAAGATGCTTGGATATATAAAAATTCCTCTGCCAACGTGAAAATAAATTCTATTCAAGTTTGAAAGATTTGGCAAGTCTTGTGTCCTGTCGCCCGAAAAGCTACTGTTTACTGTCTGTCATCGCGCGAAGAAAAACGTGAGAAGCAAAATGCGCAACAGTTGTACTTGCAGATACAAAGCATAAAACAACGCTGAAACAGGGTAGATTATACAGTCATGACATACACTACTGTGTAACATCTTCAGTGGCACATAAAAATCAGTAGTGATGCTATAATTCGTAATATTTGGCGCCTGGCGACTTCACTGTAGGTGGCGACTTCACTGTTATCTACGGTAGCTGTACATGTTACCACTATCACCACTAGCTGTACATGTTACCACTATCACCACTAGCTGTACATGTTACCACTATCACCACTAGCTGTACATGTTACCACTAACACACATACACCGTCATCATGTAGACATCACTGTTAGCCGTTCTCGTCCTCATCAGCAGCTGCCGTGTGTGGTTGTTGCCGCTGTTTCGTGGTTCAGAGATCGCCGGCGCCGCCCCATTTGTCACCCGAGTACTGTTTATATCACATCACCTGATACCTGTATACCCGCTGTGCCATGTTGTTCACTCATCATCCTGTGTATCATCATGTCCTGTCTGTATTCACCGCCTCATCATGTTCGGAGTGTTGGTCGCTGCATCGAACAGTCAGTACAGTGTGTCAGTCATTGCTCGAAGCGGCGACGAACTTTGCCTCGAAGCCTGTCTTGCTGGAGGAAGGAGAGATGGAAGACGAGAGGTAATACTGCTCCTCATCTTTATGGATCTTAATCACATCATTATCATCATTAATATCATCATTATCATCCATGCTGTTAACGCTGTGGCTGTCGGGTGGTCAGGCATACGTAAACACTGTAAATCAAACTGAAGAGGACAGCAAAGTGGCACATTATTGGAACGTGACGTCACGGCGGGGCGTTGGGGGTGCCCGGGGGTGGTCAGTTCGCGCAGCACCGCCGTCAGGGGTGGCTGTGGGCAGGCGCTTAACATGTATCCTTGTTGATAGTGTTTCTCAATTCCACTCAATATCTGCAACCGAGAGGATTAAGTAACTCACGTAATCGGATCTACAGGAGGACACAGCGGTTCCTCTTCATGACCTGCCTGGCTGCCCCCCCTTCCCCCCAACAGTGAGTAGCGCTATTAAGTGACTAACCTAACCATTAACCATGGCAGCGGCATTAACTCAGATCCCACACGGTATATTAAGTGACTGTCTCTAGGTTGGTGGCGTGATGCAAGGCAGGGAGGGCGACCGGTAATGCCCCGCTATACCTTGACGAGGCTAAAAACCGTTCACAGAGTCTGCTGGAACAGTGTAATTGGTGGTTTCGTTTGATTCGCGTATAACTTTATCTGGTAAATTTTTACTATGGCACCAAACTTCCCTACACAATTGGGAGCATGGTTTTTGTTTACCTTATTGTATTCTAAGATACATTTTCTCCTTGATCTTTCCGTTGCAAATCAATAGTTTCGGAGATATAGAACATTTTAGGTGGGGGGAGGATTACGTATGTCTCCTTGTTTACAAAATGCCTCCCTCTTCCTCTTCTTGTAACCTGCATCGCTTTTGTTTCGGAGGCGCACCCGTGGCTACCTTACCTAACCTTACCTTACCTAACCTAACCTAACCTGAACCTTACCTTACCTTACCTTTAACCTCCTAACTGGGTCCAATAATAAAAAAGTTTAATAAAATACCAAACAAAAGCAATGCAGGTCACAAGAAGAGAAAGAGGGAGGCATTTTGTAAACAAGGAGACATATTCCTCCCCCCACCTAAAATGTTCTATATCTCCGAAACTATTGATTTGCGACGGAAAGCTCAAGGAGAAAATGTCTCTTAGAATACAATAGGGTAAACAAAAACCATGCTCCCAATTGTGTAGGGAAGTTTGGTGCCATAGTAAAATAATACCCTTTATCTTGACATGCCTCGTTATGGCATCACGTGATTTAGGATGATGGTGATGATGATGGTGATAATGACGCTGATGATAGTGATAATGATAAAGATGGTGATTATAGGGATGATGTTGATGTGATGGTGATGATAGTAATGAGGGTGGTGATGATAAGGTGGTGTTTTGTCCTGCATGGTCGCGGGTTGGTCACTGGGCTGTGGAGATTATAAAAACGCAACAGACTAACAAGGTATTCGGGCAGCTGGACATATGTTTTTACCTCATTCATTAGTGGCCATTTTATGTTTACATGATTAACATATATATATTTTTGTCCTTAGTGTTACATCATTAGTGTAAGTGTTTTGTGTACAGGTGAAAAAATGTGACATTTTGAATTTTTTTAAGCATTTGTTTACTGTCTTAGGATTTGTAAGACCGGATTACTGAGGGTGGTGACGCAATATTTGCCTCACACAACCTTATAAGGGGAGGGAAGGGAGGGAGTGTCTAGGGGCAATGTAAAAAGAATAAAATGTATCAAGTTTCTATATATGTGTTTAAAAAAAAAAAAAATCTCTCTCTCTCTCTCTCTCTCTCTCTCTGGGTGTGTGGGTGGTGTCCATAAAACTGGAGGCAAAAGAGGAAGGAGAAGGCAAGGAAGGAAAATACCGTCGACTGAAGCAGCAGACTCGCTCATACTCCCCCCCATTTCTCTCTCTCTCTCTCTCTCTCTCTCTCTCTCATGTCAGGTGCTGCCGTCACCATCATGACCACCAACACCACCTGTCTTCCTCACCTCACATCACTGCCTCACATTTTCCTTAATATCACCAACACACTCACCACCATCACCACAACAGTTTCTTCCAGCCACGCCTATATTTGCAACCCTCTCACCACACACAAAGCAATCCCTTCAGCCTCCTTCACGCCCTTCTTCTTGATCCTCCTCCTTCGCCTCGTGATGAGTTAGGGGCAAGACAATAATGTATCAGCACCTGCCGTCAGCGTGTATTAAGTCATGACCCGAGGGCGAGCAGAGGCAAGCAATTAGGACCTCTGTGCACACGAGCCCGAGGGAAGGGTACGTGAAGGGGGTATGTAAGTGTTTGTGAAGGGAAAGGTGGTATATACAGAAGCCTGGAAGGGAAAAGGAAGGAGGAAAAGATAAAAGTAAGAAAGAAAAGAGGGAAGGGAAAGGAAGCGTTTAAGTATGTGTTTGTGAAGGGACGAAGGGAAAGGTGGTATGAACAGAAGCCTGGAATGGGAAAGGTGGAAAAGAGAAAAGAAAGAAAGAAGGGAAGGAAGGGTTAAGGGTGTTAGGAACACTTAACACAGCACGTAGGTGAAAACTTTATTTGTGCAACAGAATGTTAACAAGTGCAATTATTATTGTAGTGCAGGCATGAGTAGGTATAGTGTGGCTGGCTGGAGTGACGGCCGGGCAGGAACTCCCGCTCGGTAACATGGCAGGCCCGCTGTCGACTCTGTTAAACCGTGCCGCTGACTCTGAAGCCTCGGAGCAGTTGGCGAGCGTAACAAGCCAACACTCCTTACAAAGTGGTTATAAGTGTTTGTGAAGGGATGAAGAGGAAGGTGGTATATAGAAGCCTTGAGGGGAAGGAAGGGAACTAAATGAGCGTTGTCTTTGTCTTTGTATCTATTCTAATTGTTTTCTTTATTCTTTGTTGTAGGAATTTCTCGTTTCCACTTATTTTGTTATTCCTTACTTTCTCTTGTTCTCATATTCTCGCATCGTACGTACTTACCACACACATCACGCGGCTACTACATACCCACTCCTCTTCTTCCCTTACTCCCTCTTCCTCCTCCTCCTCTTCCTCCTCCTCCTCTTCTTCTTCTTCCTCCACCTCCTCCTCCTCCTCTCCCTCCCTATTCATCGTCCACATATTCATTGCTTCCGCTGACCTGTAACAAAACTTCAACCATGTTTCTTGCACCCGTGGTAATAATTTGGATCGTTTATCATATTCTCTCTCTCTCTCTCACCACTAGTAAAAACATTTGAAGAGAAGTGGTGTTGCCTCAAGGTAGTGTTCCTAGCCCTGCACACCTTCTTACAACCATGAAATTTCACTCTCCCTCCTACCTCTACCTCCATGACAGTGGGGCTGTCCAGGAAGGCAAATGGGTCGTCGCTGGCTTCCTTAGGCTTTTCTGTCACCATGTCCTGGCTCTGGCTGGAGGGGAGAGGGTCAGGTGTGATGGAGGTGACGATCTCCCTGATGAGCCTCTCCTTGATGTCTTCTTCAAGGGCAGGGGCCACATGCTTCAACATGAAGGGGCCATGGTTGGGGTGGGTACACACACACACACACACTTGGCAGCTCTCATATGAGGTTTTTCAGGTCTGAAAACGTCAGGCGGGCTGTTGTGACTATTGCCGCCGTGCACATTTTCTAATTTTTACAAAAGTCGTCTTTGAATTTATCGTTTATCGTTCCTCATTTTTTGGGACTAGCGGTAAGTGAATGAGCGATAATTTTAGAAAACTTTACGATAAACGATAAAAGGTTTGACCTCAGCGATAATTATCGTTTATCGTTTATCGCTCATTTTATCGCACGCGGCAACCACTGCCTACTACAGTAAAGTCGCCAGCTAGTATTTTAACCCAACAGTTGAGTCGCCACTCTGGGGAATTCAGGGAAATTAGAGGTAAAGTAAAACAAGTCTATATATATTAGCTGCGGAAGATGCTTGGATATATAAAAATTCCTCTGCCAACGTGAAAATAAATTCTATTCAAGTTTGAAAGATTTGGCAAGTCTTGTGTCCTGTCGCCCGAAAAGCTACTGTTTACTGTCTGTCATCGCGCGAAGAAAAACGTGAGAAGCAAAATGCGCAACAGTTGTACTTGCAGATACAAAGCATAAAACAACGCTGAAACAGGGTAGATTATACAGTCATGACATACACTACTGTGTAACATCTTCAGTGGCACATAAAAATCAGTAGTGATGCTATAATTCGTAATATTTGGCGCCTGGCGACTTCACTGTAGGTGGCGACTTCACTGTTATCTACGGTAGCTGTACATGTTACCACTATCACCACTAGCTGTACATGTTACCACTATCACCACTAGCTGTACATGTTACCACTATCACCACTAGCTGTACATGTTACCACTAACACACATACACCGTCATCATGTAGACATCACTGTTAGCCGTTCTCATCCTCATCAGCAGCTGCCGTGTGTGGTTGTTGCCGCTGTTTCGTGGTTCAGAGATCGCCGGCGCCGCCCCATTTGTCACCCGAGTACTGTTTATATCACATCACCTGATACCTGTATACCCGCTGTGCCATGTTGTTCACTCATCATCCTGTGTATCATCATGTCCTGTCTGTATTCACCGCCTCATTATGTTCGGAGTGTTGGTCGCTGCATCGAACAGTCAGTACAGTGTGTCAGTCATTGCTCGAAGCGGCGACGAACTTTGCCTCGAAGCCTGTCTTGCTGGAGGAAGGAGAGATGGAAGACGAGAGGTAATACTGCTCCTCATCTTTATGGATCTTAATCACATCATTATCATCATTAATATCATCATTATCATCCATGCTGTTAACGCTGTGGCTGTCGGGTGGTCAGGCATACGTAAACACTGTAAATCAAACTGAAGAGGACAGCAAAGTGGCACATTATTGGAACGTGACGTCACGGCGGGGCGTTGGGGGTGCCCGGGGGTGGTCAGTTCGCGCAGCACCGCCGTCAGGGGTGGCTGTGGGCAGGCGCTTAACATGTATCCTTGTTGATAGTGTTTTTCAATTCCACTCAATATCTGCAACCGAGAGGATTAAGTAACTCACGTAATCGGACCTACAGGAGGACACAGCGGTTTCTCTTCATGACCTGCCTGGCTGCCTCCCCTTCCCCCCCAACAGTGAGTAGCGCTATTAAGTGACTAACCTAACCATTAACCATGGCAGCGGCATTAACTCAGATCCCACACGGTATATTAAGTGACTGTCTCTAGGTTGGTGGCGTGATGCAAGGCAGGGAGGGCGACCGGTAATGCCCCGCTATACCTTAACGAGGCTAAAAACCGTTCACAGAGTCTGCTGGAACAGTGTAATTGGTGGTTTCGTTTGATTCGCGTATAACTTTATCTGGTAAATTTTTACTATGGCACCAAACTTCCCTACACAATTGGGAGCATGGTTTTTGTTTACCTTATTGTATTCTAAGAGACATTTTCTCCTTGAGCTTTCCGTCGCAAATCAATAGTTTCGGAGATATAGAACATTTTAGGTGGGGGGAGGAATATGTCTCCTTGTTTACAAAATGCCTCCCTCTTCCTCTTCTTGTGACCTGCATCGCTTTTGTTTCGGAGGCGCACCCGTGGCTACCTTACCTAACCTTACCTTACCTAACCAAACCTAATCTGAACCTTACCTTACCTAACCTTTAACCTCCTAACTGGGTCCAATAATAAAAAAGTTTAATAAAATACCAAACAAAAGCAATGCAGGTCACAAGAAGAGAAAGAGGGAGGCATTTTGTAAACAAGGAGACATATTCCTCCCCCACCTAAAATGTTCTATATCTCCGAAACTATTGATTTGCGACGGAAAGCTCAAGGAGAAAATGTCTCTTAGAATACAATAGGGTAAACAAAAACCATGCTCCCAATTGTGTAGGGAAGTTTGGTGCCATCGTAAAATAATACCCTTTATCTTGACATGCCTCGTTATGGCATCACGTGATTTAGGATGATGGTGATGATGATGGTGATAATGACGCTGATGATAGTGATAATGATAAAGATGGTGATTATAGGGATGATGTTGATGTGATGGTGATGATAGTAATGAGGGTGGTGATGATAAGGTGGTGTTTTGTCCTGCATGGTCGCGGGTTGGTCACTGGGCTGTGGAGATTATAAAAACGCAACAGACTAACAAGGTATTCGGGCAGCTGGACATATGTTTTTACCTCATTCATTAGTGGCCATTTTATGTTTACATGATTAACATATATATATTTTTGTCCTTAGTGTTACATCATTAGTGTAAGTGTTTTGTGTACAGGTGAAAAAATGTGACATTTTGAATTTTTTTAAGTATTTGTTTACTGTCTTAGGATTTGTAAGACCGGATTACTGAGGGTGGTGACGCAATATTTGCCTCACACAACCTTATAAGGGGAGGGAAGGGAGGGAGTGTCTAGGGGCAATGTAAAAAGAATAAAATGTATCAAGTTTCTATATATGTGTTTTAAAAAAAAAAAAATCTCTCTCTCTCTCTCTCTCTCTCTCTGGGTGTGTGGGTGGTGTCCATAAAACTGGAGGCAAAAGAGGAAGGAGAAGGCAAGGAAGGAAAATACCGTCGACTGAAGCAGCAGACTCGCTCATACTCCCCCCCATTTCTCTCTCTCTCTCTCATGTCAGGTGCTGCCGTCACCATCATGACCACCAACACCACCTGTCTTCCTCACCTCACATCACTGCCTCACATTTTCCTTAATATCACCAACACACTCACCACCATCACCACAACAGTTTCTTCCAGCCACGCCTATATTTGCAACCCTCTCACCACACACAAAGCAATCCCTTCAGCCTCCTTCACGCCCTTCTTCTTGATCCTCCTCCTTCGCCTCGTGATGAGTTAGGGGCAAGACAATAATGTATCAGCACCTGCCGTCAGCGTGTATTAAGTCATGACCCGAGGGCGAGCAGAGGCAAGCAATTAGGACCTCTGTGCACACGAGCCCGAGGGAAGGGTACGTGAAGGGGGTATGTAAGTGTTTGTGAAGGGAAAGGTGGTATATACAGAAGCCTGGAAGGGAAAAGGAAGGAGGAAAAGATAAAAGTAAGAAAGAAAAGAGGGAAGGGAAAGGAAGCGTTTAAGTATGTGTTTGTGAAGGGACGAAGGGAAAGGTGGTATGAACAGAAGCCTGGAATGGGAAAGGTGGAAAAGAGAAAAGAAAGAAAGAAGGGAAGGAAGGGTTAAGGGTGTTAGGAACACTTAACACAGCACGTAGGTGAAAACTTTATTTGTGCAACAGAATGTTAACAAGTGCAATTATTATTGTAGTGCAGGCATGAGTAGGTATAGTGTGGCTGGCTGGAGTGACGGCCGGGCAGGAACTCCCGCTCGGTAACATGGCAGGCCCGCTGTCGACTCTGTTAAACCGTGCCGCTGACTCTGAAGCCTCGGAGCAGTTGGCGAGCGTAACAAGCCAACACTCCTTACAAAGTGGTTATAAGTGTTTGTGAAGGGATGAAGAGGAAGGTGGTATATAGAAGCCTTGAGGGGAAGGAAGGGAACTAAATGAGCGTTGTCTTTGTCTTTGTATCTATTCTAATTGTTTTCTTTATTCTTTGTTGTAGGAATTTCTCGTTTCCACTTATTTTGTTATTCCTTACTTTCTCTTGTTCTCATATTCTCGCATCGTACGTACTTACCACACACATCACGCGGCTACTACATACCCACTCCTCTTCTTCCCTTACTCCCTCTTCCTCCTCCTCCTCTTCCTCCTCCTTCCTCCAACTCCTCCAAGTAGGACACGGCGTCCTACTTGGAAAGTGCACTACCGCAGTGGATTGAAACGGAGCTGGGGCCTGATTGACTGCTGCCTCCCAAGAAAGCGCCAGGCAAGGCTGCCGCACCACCCCTGAACTTCCACACTGAGCCTACACCAACACTACATTAGACCTCATAACACACACAGATAGCCCCGAGTTAACGGTTACCACTACTACTCTCGACCTGTGACGGGCTGTGGTTCAGTTAGGGTCCTGACAGTTAGTGACCACCATCGGGATTTAAGGTACCAGGGGTCACTGCTGCAGGAGGCATTGAAGTGTACGGCGTCCTACATGGAAAGTACACAATCCGCAGTGGATTGAACGGAGCTGGGGCCTGATTGACTGCTGCCTCCCAAGAAAGCGCCAGGCAAGGCTGCCGCACCACCCTTGAACCTCCACACTGTGTTCACACCATTACAAAACACACATAACATGACCTATCTATCAAGCACTAAACCTACCCCCACAAACTAGTAGTAGTTAGCCATTGATTACAGCTTTCAACTTTCCTCACAAATTCCATGCAGTTTTTCTATATTGCATGGTATCACTTCTTTTCCGGCCAGCTTCGGCTGGAGGGATGGGTGGGTGAGGAGGAGCCTTCTACTTCCTATCCTTTCTCTCTTATTATCTAGTTAGTGTAGTGTAGTTAAAGCAAACAGTCTTGTAAGGACCTATCGGTCTGTTGCTGTTTGTGTTTCCTTTGTATTCCTTTGTATTGTATTCCTCTTCTTCTTCTTCTTCCTCCACCTCCTCCTCCTCCTCTCCCTCCCTATTCATCGTCCACATATTCATTGCTTCCGCTGACCTGTAACAAAACTTCAACCATGTTTCTTGCACCCGTGGTAATAATTTGGATCGTTTATCATATTCTCTCTCTCTCTCTCACCACTAGTAAAAACATTTGAAGAGAAGTGGTGTTGCCTCAAGGTAGTGTTCCTAGCCCTGCACACCTTCTTACAACCATGAAATTTCACTCTCCCTCCTACTCTACCTCCCTCCCGTCTTTCGTGTGCATTCCTTCTCTTCTTCTTTCCCTCCCTCCATCCCCATTCCTCCCTCCCTCCCTTCTTTCTTTCGCGTCCATTCCTTCTTTCCATCTCTCCATCCTTCCCTTTTTGCCCTTCTTTCCTTCCCTCCTACCCATTCCTCCCTCGCTCCCTCCATTCTCGTCCAATCCTTCTTTCCTTCCCTTCTCTCCATCCTCATCTGTACTCATCTAAAATAATTACACCTGCCTGAGGTTCCTTCTCCTCCTCCTCCTTCATTTCGCCAGGTAGGTTAGGTAGGGCAGAGGTTGGTTAGATAAGGCAGAGGTAGGTTAGGTAGGGCAGAGGAAGGCGCCACAACTAATCAGTCGGTCAGTAAGGAATTCCGGTGTCGTCAGTTGGCGGGCAAAGTAGCGCTCTCCAGTACGCCTTGCAGGGTTGTGTGACCTTGGGGGTGCGCGCGGTGGAAGGCTGAGTGCATTTCTACTCCGTTGCATTGGAATGAAGCTAATCCCGAGTGGTCGTATGTGGAGGAAGAGGTAGTTTTAAATGGTAAAAGTAGTAATTGTAGTAATAGTTGAGCTAACAAGAGTAGTATAAAAGTTGTAGATTGATTAGTAATTTAGTGGTAGCAGTAGGATTAGCAGAATTAGTAGCAGTAGAAGTGTTTATAAGGTTGGATATTCTCTGTATCGTCTCTGATTTTCTATCCCATCTTGATGCCTTTCCAAAAACTTCTCTTATTAGGGGGGGGGAGAACTTCATTCACACAGCTCTACTAAACGGTATGGAGTGAAAAGTTTGTCTCATCTACGTCTTACCTTTAACTGACTGTCTTCACCCTCTGCCGTTGTGTGTCATCTGTTAGTTTTCTACCAGTTTATGATTACGTTTTTTTTTCTGAAACTGCTAACTACATGCCTTTTCTTCTCCAATGGCATCGTTTTAGAGAGCTTTCTATTAATTCGCATCCTTCTGGGCAGCTTACTAATGCAACCGTTAGCTAGTATTGGCTTTACTCTCTCATTCCTTTCACTTGTAACACACGGGAACTCTTGCCTTTTTTCTGTTTTTTCACCTTTCTAAGACTTTAGTTCTTTTTCGGGGGAGAAGTGAGAGGAGTATTAAGACACGTCTGAAACTTCTTAAATTGGTTCTGATCTTTTGGAACTCCTACACAACATACTTTTTCTCTGAAACTGTAATTAGCGGACGTTTTTAAGAGTTCTTGGCAATTTTCTGCGGGAGTCCTTGGCCATTTTTTTGTTTATAGTCATTGGGAAATTTGTTGAAGTCCTTGGCCTTTCTTGATCGAGTCCTTGGTCAAATTTTTTTTTTGAGTCCTTAGCCATTTTTAATAAGAGTCCTTGGCCATTGTTTCCGAGTATTTGGTCTTTTTGTTCGTGTCCTTGTCAATTTATTTCTGGAGTCTGCCACTTTTTTCTGAAGTCTGGCTTTTTTATATTTTATTATTATTTTTTTTAAAGTCCTCTGCCAGTCTCCCGCACACGTAGCAAACAAGATAAATGGAGTGTCACAAGCGATGCAGGTCACAAGAAGAGGAAGAGGGAGGCATTTTGTAAACAAGGAGACATATTCCTCCCCCTACATAAAATGTTCTATATCTCCGAAACTATTTATTTGCGACGGAAAGCTCAAGGAGAAAATGTCTCTTAGAATACAATAAGGTAAACAAAAACCATGCTCCCAATTGTGTAGGGAAGTTTGGTGCCATCGTAAAAATTTACCGCTGGGGTAAGGCAGGCGTGGGGCTGGGGTGAGACAGACGTGGGGCTGGGGTGAGACAGGCGTGGGGCTGGGGTGAGGCAGGCTATGGTGGTGGTAGGTGGTCTACCCCGAGGCACTTTGACCAGTGACAACACGATTGGAGTTTGCACGCTCATTGTTGTCTTATATATGCTACCACTACAGACATCAATACATGGGTCCGAAGGGCCCACAAGCACTTAATTGTCTAACCTAAAAATATATATAAAAAATCCATATTATATATATATATATAATAATTAAATATATATATATATATATATATATATTATTTTATATATAATATATATATTATATAAAATATAATAAATATATATATATATATTAATATATATATATATATATAATATATATATATATATATAGAGTTAATGATATAATGAAGAGAGAGAGAGAGAGAGAGAGAGAGATTAGGAAACGATTGTTCAACTCAACTCAAACAGCTAAAGACCAGTTTCTTTAAGCTGATAATTACAATATCAAGCATGAGTGTAAGGTCACTTGTCCCAGCGTAAAACCCACCATTGGTCATTTGCTGTTCCAGAACGAACCAGCCAACATGCTCAACAAAGAGGTTTGTGTGCTTGAGGAATACGACGCAATCAGCATGCGTTTCAGTGCAATGAATGTGACAGGTGGCAAAATCGTGCTTGCAATACTTTTTTTTTTTCTTTCAAAACAAGAGTATTTGGACATTGTGAATGGAGAATGAGTTACCCAGCTGGTACTGTGCTTTGTGTTCAGCTCGCATATGCAGGACATGAGTGGTTATATGTAGTAGACTAGAACCAATTATATATGAAGAGCGTTTGGGCGTTGGCTGGAGTGGGGAACTCCCTGTCCGGCAATGCCACGTCAGTACAACACATAATCTGTTTCGTACTGTGCTTGAATCGTACATCAGTTATTTACCACTTCTGAATATATTTCAAATACTCTGTATAATAATAGATTTTCTTAATACATGTAAGGCTATACAGTATTATCAATGTTTTGTTTTTTAAGATAATGATTTTATACCACAACACTTGACAACGTGGCTTTGCGACGTTGCCATTTAGACACCGAGAGGTCGAGGGCATGCATGGTCCTTATCAGGTCAGGTCAGAGAGGTCACTTCCTCCCTCCCATCCCGAGAGGAAAGGTGGGAGGAAGGGAAAATGAGGGAGAGATCAAATGAAAAGAAGCACGAGAAGAGGAAGAGGAGGAGGAAGTCTGCATGAGAAGAGCGGAAGAAAAGAGGGAGAAAGAGGAGGAGCAAATATAGGAATCATCAGTAAATAAAGCATGAGAGAAAAAAACAGGAACAGACAAACTGTGATCTCTCCAAAATGTCATTAAAAACACGGGAAATTTATGCTGTTGGCAGTAAAAATTGTGCAAAATTAGCTCCTATGCCGCTGATGTTTTGATGGGCTGTCAGTAGAATCGGCTTTTGGCACAATTGCAACTACAGACAAGGCATTCCAGCTCATTGTTTTGCATTTGTTATTAAAAAATGTTCTTTATAGCCCCATTAGTCTGTATATAGTATGAGCCTGACAACCCCCTACTTCCTGCTATGTCACTTTCGTACAGTACATTTCAGCTCTCCACTTTGGAGGCAGCAGTTACAAAAATTCTTAATTAAGTTCATAGAATTACTGAACACCTGTACCATATTATTTATCAACATTAGACTTTAATTTACTTTATATTTAGTATTTTTAGTACAGGAAATAGGGAAAAAGTGGTTCACAAATAGCGTGGTAAATGATTGGAATGGACTCAGTCGTCAGGTCAGTGCGGACTCAATAGGGAGCTTTAAAAGGAGTCTGGATAAATTCATGGATGGGGAAGAGGTGGATGTAGGTAGTGTTAAGTAACAGGAACTGCCTCATGTAGGTCTCGCAGCCTCTTGTAGCTTCCTTATTTTCTTATGTTCTTATTACAGTATATTTTCTTTATTTACAGTATTTATTTACTGGTTTATACAACATAGGAAGGCACACCTTAAGTGATCTGGAATCATCAGGGTGGGCATTTTCGAAGGGGCTCTAAACTACACTCTCTTAGCGTCCTAAGACCGACTTAGTTATACCAGGCTAAGAAGACTACTAAGGAAGCATTTTAGGACGTCATCTTAGCCTCGTGTAAGGGGACAGTAAGCCCAACCCTTCTTAGTGCCACCACCTCCGCTTCAACCAATCAGGGCGTGCGACACAAGTCGATCTGTATTTGGCGGGAAATACGTATACCACGCCGAGGGAGTCTCTATCTTTCCTTTTTTTCTTCTATTATTTCTTCTCCCTCCTCTTCCTTCTCCTTGAGTTGCCAGATATGTATTTCTGCTACAGTCACAGTGCAGTGTCACCACGCCGAGGGAGTCTCTCTCTCTCTCTCCTTTTTTTTCTTTATTATTTCTTCTCCCTCCTATTCCTTCTCCCTGTTCATCCTCCACACACACAGCATAGCCAGTATGTGATATTATCGTGAATAACGAAACTTTTTTTTCTGGTGAGTTTTGATATGTTTAGAATTAATCTGCTAGCTAACCGTTTCTGTCGCAAATCATATCTATTCCACCCAGCCCACCCCTATATATATATTATGCCTATTTGTATATATAAAATTTATATATATATCAATATATATATCATTCTATATATATATATTATATATATATATATAATATATATATATATATATATATATATATATATATATATATATATATATATAATATATATATATATATATATATATATATATATATATATATAAGGCCTCTTCCATTTGTGCCCAAGTTGCATGAACCAGTTCTTTCAGTTCAGGGTTGGGTTCTGGGTTCAGGGTTGGGTTCTCTGGGTTCGTCAGGGTTGGGTTCGCGTGTCACAAATGGAACGCAAAAACCCCGTTTTTTGTTTACAAACATACTCAGCGGGCGAGGCAAGAGAGAGAGATAATGAGAGAGAGAGGGAGATAACGAGAGATATATAACGAGAGAGAGAAATAGAGAGAGAGAGAGAAATAACGAGAGATAACTCAGCTAGCTGTTAGTGAAGGGATCATATCAAATTTAAGATCGCGGGAACGCATGGCCTCCACCAGGCCTCTTGTATGCCGTCTGACATCCTTTCCGACTCGTGCATGCGGAAAACCCTTCACGATAAGAGAAATAGGGCCCAAGGCGACCATTGTTTGTTATGAACTGAAAACTCTACCCAAGCTACCCACCAATGAATGTGGGTAGAGAAAGTTCACGGGTTTTGCTGAGTCACTACGCGCTTTGCCTCGGACCCAGGTTTTCGTGCGCAAATGGAACGCCTGAATTCTTGGGTTCCGTGAACTGGTTGGTTCTTGAAATGTCACAAATGGAACGCCTGAATTCTTGGGTTCCGTGAACTGGTTGGTTCTTGAAATGTCACAAATGGAAGAGGCCTATATATATATATATATATATATATATATATATATATATATATATATATAATATATATAATATATTTATACATAGTGTATTATACAGCCTAATATACTATATAGTCTAAAATATATAGTATATAACCAATAATATAACCATTGTTGTTATGGTGACGAAGAAAATTGCAGATTAAGATGACCCCAACCCTGCCTTAGTTTACACTCGCTGCGCTGTCTTAGGCGGAGCGAAATTTGCTTCCGAAAATGTCCAACTAGCGCTAAGATGGTCTTAGTCCCCTAAGATGGTCTTAGCAGTGTTCAAAAATGCCCCCCAGTAATCCGGCAACCCTCAGCTCCCAATGTTGCCGGATTTTTTATGTAACCTGTAATGATAACTAACGCTACAAACGTTCTCTACTGCAAATATAACTTATGATAATAATTATGTCTACAGCATCAATTAGCGGCCCAACAGGGTAGTGTGCGAGATTGAATCCCTTGTTAGATGGAAACAATCGGGCCTTGTTTCCTTCCACAGCATACATAGCCCTTGTTCCCCTAGCAGAGAGTAGGTACGGGGCGTAAGCCAGGGCATTGTGACCTCAGAATCCCAGCAGCGGCCGAGTGTGGCAATCCTTCCCTCCTGTAGGTGTGGATGTGGTGTGTGTGAAGGAACAGAAAGGGTCTATGCCACATCATCAAAGTTTGCAAACTGGTGCATGGTAAAAAGAGTAAATTAATTATGTATTCTTATTACATTATTATTATTATTACATGTATATCTGAGAGCACAACCCTTGCAGGCGTTGGTGAAGGGCAAGAGAGGCGAGAGAGGAAGCTTTGCCCCTCGGGTCGGCCATCCTGAGGACAATGCTCTCCAGGACAAGGAGGACATACCGGCAGCTGTGAGTACCTGCCTCATATACACCTGCTTGTTTACCTCATTTGTACAGGTAATTTCTGGTATCTGATCGTCAGTACGGTTTCCGTAAAGGGCGATCTACTGGCGATCTTCTAGCTTTCCTAACTGAATCTTGGTCATCCTACTTTAGGGGTTTCGGTGAAACTTTTGCTGTTGCCCTTGACATATCAAAAGCTTTTGATGGAGTCTGGCACAAATCTTTAATTTCCAAACTACCCTCATTCGGTTTCTATCCTTCTCTCTGTACCTTCATCTTAAGTTTCCTTTCAAACCGTTCTATTGCAGCTACTGTAGACGGACATTGTTCTTCTCCTAAATCTATCAATAGTGGTGTTCCCCAGGGTTCTGTCCTATCACCCACTCTCTTTCTATTATTCATTAATGATCTTCTAAGTCTAACTCAAAGCCCTATCCACTCCTACGCTGATGATTCTACCCTGCATTTTTCAACGTTGTTCATTAGACGTCCAACTCAACAGGAACTAAGTGATTCACGGTGAGATGCCACCGAGCGCCTAACTTCTGATCTTTCTATAATTTCTGATTGGGGCAAAGCAAACCTTGTTTTGTTCAATGACTCAAAAACCCAATTTCTTCACCTATCTATTCGACAAAGACTACCAGATAACTATCCCCTCTTCTTCAATGACACTCAACTGTCTCCTTCTTCTACAATGAACATTCTAGGACTATCCTTTACTAAAAATCTGAACTGGAAATCTCACATCGCATCTCTTGCTAAAACAGCTTCTAAGAAGTTAGGTGTCCTGTGGCATCTGTGTCCTTTTTTTTTCTCCCTCCCAATTGCTTGCTTTCTACAGGGGCCTTATCCGCCTATGTATGGAGTATGTCTCACATGTTTGGGGAGGAACCCACTCATACAGCTCTCCTAAACAGGGTTGAGTCAAAAGCTTTTTGTCTCATCAACTCCTCTCCTCTGACTGACTGTCTTCAATCTTTAAATCACCGCCGCAATGTTTCTTCTCTTGCTCTCTTCTACCGTTATTTTCATGCTCACTGCTCTTCTGAACTTGCTAACTGCATGCCTCCCCCCCTCCCGCGGCCTCGCTGCACAAGACTTTCTACTCATTCTCATCCCTATTCTGTCCATCTTCCTAATGCAAGAGTTAATCAGTATCTTTATTCTTTCATCCCTTTCACTGGTAAACCCTGGAACTTTCTTCTTGTTTCTATTTTTCCACTTTCCTATGACTTAAATCTTTTCAAAAGAAGAATAACAAGACACCTCCCGAACTAAATTGGCTCACCCCTTTTTTATTTTATTCTCTTACTGTCTCCTTTATAGGGACTGGCAACTAAGCGGGCTTTGTGTTAACCATTTTTGTTGTGCCCTTGGCCAGTTCCTTGTTTTGTCAAAAAAAAAAAAAATAACTTGGTGATAAAATGACTCACTGAAGAGACTGCTACATATTCAGAAGCATATGGTATACACAGCGCGCCAAAGCATTGTTCGCGACATCATAACACAGCGCTTCCATACGGGAATTCAGAAAATGTACTCTATGGCAGCCTACTGACTTCCGAGAGAGATATCTTACATATGGCAGCTTGTTTAAGGCACGGGCAGTCCATCAAGACCGTTGATAAATGTTCAGATGCCACTTGTCAATTATAGACGAAGCATTTAAAAAAGTATCGCCTTCCTTCCCGCGAGTAATTTGAACAGACGCGCATTGGTATAACTATCATTATTTGCATAATGAGTGGCAAGAAAGACCTAACAAAGGAGCAAATTAAAGTTATTGTATCTCTACACAAGGCAGAGAGGCCAGTGGAAGAAATATTAAGGATTGTGGATGTTACGAGGAGATGTGTGCATAAGTGGGTGGAAAGTTTCACGGTGGGTTGGCGGTGTCGCGACAGCCGCGACACCAGAACATTATAAGTGGCCAGGGCGAGGATGTAAAAGTCATATCGCAATATTTTTCTTGCTCTTAATTGAGGATGGGCATCCACTTGACGTTTCATGACATTTAGGGTGCTTGCTGAGGTTTTACATCCTCGCCCTGGCCACTTATAATGTTCTGGTGTCGCGGCTGTCGCGACACCGCCAACCCACCGTGAAACTTTCCACCCACTTATGCACACATCTCCTCGTAACATCCACAATCCTTAATATTTCTTCCACTGGCCTCTCTGCCTTGTGTAGAGATACAATAACTTTAATTTGCTCCTTTGTTAGGTCTTTCTTGCTACATGTGGTGTCGCATAAGATAGGTAACACCTCGAAATAAGTAGCACCTTACCTTACTATTTACCACAAAATACTCCTTTATAAGTGATTAACCATGACGTGTGTGGTACTGTGGTTTCTGGAGGTACTGGAGGAGACGAGAGAAGAGAGGAAGGCATTGTGACAGTGTTATTGTCGTATAACACTGTCACACAACCATCAGCTGACAAGCTGTCAAGCTCACTCACTCAGACCAAAACAGCATCCGCTGGGTGACTCCCAACTCAAGCTCAATCTCAAGCTCCTCTCCTCCCTCCTCTTCTCTACGTAGTGTTGGCCGAAGCCACCACCCCGGGAGGCGGGTCACAAACCCTAGGCTAACACCCTGTACCCATTCACTGCTGGGTGGACAGGGGCTTGGGGCATTTTCAGGATATTTTTTGGGGAAAAAGTGAGTCTTATAAGCTATAAAATACGGTAGGTACACAGCCCTCAAGTTAACCTCCAGGGCCTACCATCCCACCCCTGGAGGTCACTGCATAACGGCGCTGTAGGCACACACACACACCAAAAAAAAAAAAAAAAAAACGACTAAATAAGCATTTTTACAGGGTTTATAATACCCGAGTTTCGCGATCCGCGAGTTTCGCGCTATGCCTCCGGAAGAAAGCAAGCGCGAAACTCGGGAGGGTAGTGTAGTTGTAACATACAGGAAAAGAGCTATGCTCGTACTGTCCCGTCTCCAAATCTATTATTATCCAGTTTGCCTTTGAAGTCCTGAATACTTCTTGCATTAATAACTTTTGCATCAAGGTTGTTCCAGGCTTCTATGCTTCTATACGGGAAGCTGTATTTCTTATGTCCCTCTTGCATGTTGTCCTTTTCAATTTCTTCTCATGACCTCTTGCACTTCTATCGTCCCACACAAACAGATCTTCTCTATCAATTTTTTACAGACCCATTGATGCACTCTATACACTGCTATAAAATCTCCCCTTTCTCTTCTTTTCTCAAGAGTTGGGAGTTTTAGTCTTGAAAGTCTTTCCTTATATGGTAAATCTCTCAGGCTTGGAGCCATTTTTGTGGCTGCTCTTTGTATTCTCTCAATCTTCCTTATATCCTTCTTTTTATGTGGTGACCAAATCACTGCCGCATATTCCAACCTTGGTCGAATCAAAGATGTTATCAAATTCTTAATCATCTCTTCATCCAGATATTTGAATGCCATTCTTATATTCCTCAGCAACTGATATGTATCTCCTGTGATCTTGTTTATATGCTTCTCAGGTGACAAATTGTCCGTAATCCATACTCCTAGATCTTTTTCGACCTTTGTTTTGAATATCCATTCATTTCCCATCGAATACTTTTCTCTCTGTCTCTTTTTGCTACTGCCCACTTCCATCACTTTACACTTTTTAGCATTAAACTCCATTTCCCATAGTTGACTCCATCTGAAAATCTTATCTAGATCCTTTTGTAAATCCTCACAGTCCTCTTTACTTTCTACTTTTCTTAGTAATTTAGCATCATCAGGTGTGTGTGTGTTTGCTCCAGTGAACATGAAAACGGTGAAAGGTAAGAATGAAATGATGAAATCAGTGGAGTGAGGTGAATGAGTGTTTGGAGTTTTGAGAGTGGAGGGAAGGTGACTGTGATGTGCAGGGCCAGGCAGAGGACATTCTCAAACTGAAGGACTCCTCATTGCTTTTAGTTTTGTCTTGTTAATCATTATTGTTTTTAACTTGACTTAGTTGCTTAGTAGGTGTCTATATAAATTATTAATTCTATTATTGCACACATCATGCCCGGGCCCTGGTGCTGAGACACCAGCCCCCCCACCTCTCTCGGGCCCTGGTGAGGGGTGATATTGATGCAAAAGTAGGGGATTGAAAGTGTGAATGGGTAACTTCAGCAAAATGAGAATGGTGTGTGGTTGGTAGAGCTCTGTGCTGAAGGAGAGTTGTTCTTTGCAAAAAACCTTTATTCAGCACATGATGATCCCCCAGTATACTATGAGAAGAAGAGTACAAGACGAACAAAAGGGATTGATTGACTACATAGAAGCTCGATATAATGGAATAATTCAGCCAAGGCCGATTCCGGTAAATAAAATTTTCCGCTTTATCAAACTTCCGTTATAGACTCCTGATATAGCTCGATATAACAGAATTTTCTGTAAAATTGAGTGTGTTTCCGGTAAATCCCGTTTCTGCAGTAGTCTGTATGGTCCCCCAAGCCTAACCAAATGTGTGAGTTGGCGGCACCAAATATTGCTACATTTAACGTAGCTACCAATATATCTAAATTGAAAAATGGACTATATGAATTAAAAAAATTCCGCTAACTAAATTGAGCTTTCCAGTAAATAGATTCCGTTAAATTGAGTTTCTACCATATATGGCTGGATAAAAAACTTAAGGCAGATACGATGGATGCAAAAGTTAGGAGAGGTATGTTTGAGGGATATGATAACAATTATAATGCTGTATAGATGAAAATAAAAATGTATGCTAGGTAGAAGTTTAGGAAGAGAATGAGGCAGTTCACACAAGGTGTTTTTAAACATGCGTTAGTTAGCGAAGTCATTGAGAGTGTGTGTGGGTGGAGGCGCGGGTGTGGTAGCCCGGGTGAGGTGGATTTAGACACCCTCGTGGGTTTGACTCCTGCTTGTGGCGATGAAATGTAGGGATAATTTAGGGATACAATAATGGCGATGTAGGAAAAGTTCTTACGGCTAGTAATCAAGGTAGAACAAGAAGTAACGGATTCAAGCTGGAAAAGCATAGATTTAAAAAGAAAATATGGAAATACTGGTTCATAAATAGGGTGGTAATTTGGTCAATGATTGGAATGGACTCGGTCGTAAGGTGGTCAGTGCAGAGTCTATAGTGATCTTTAAAAGGAGCCTGGATAAATTCATGGATGGGGAAGAAAGGTGGATGTAGGTAGTGTTAAGTAACAGTAACTACCTCTTGTAAGTCTCGCGGCCTCTTGTAGCTTACTTATTTTCTTATGTAAATGACTTATTTGATAATAGTTGATGCCCCTGGAAACTTCCCTTCCCAGTTGTTGTATTGGCCTTAGTGTAATTTTTAGCAACACTTGACACTACCACAAAAGAAGTGGATTGATATATGAATGGAAACATTGCCTGAGATGCCAATAAGAGACTGTTGGTTACTCCTCAAAACAGAGCATGGGGATTATGTGGAAGTGGCTGACGCGTCTACGGGACACCAACAGTGAAAGGGTTTAGAATTTGAAAAATGTTTGCATTTTGGTTGAAAACTTTACATTACATTACTTTTTTTCCTCTGCAGTGAGTGACTGGAGGATGCATTGCCCGGCTGTCCAGGAGGGATTATTGCTGCAGACTGTTGGCTGCTCTGGAATGCTGGATGATAACTGCTAGGAAGGCAAAGATGAACGCTGATGAGTATAGGAAGGCACCCAGGGTGTTGAAGGGCCTGCAGCCCCGTCCGGGAGTCTGTGTGTATTACCACAGTTGCCTCCCGGAGGTGCTTGGCGCATTCCAGGGTGTGCTGGATGGCCACCAGCTCAGTCTGGAGGGTGGAGCAGTGGTCAGACATCCTCCACAACAGCTCAGTCCCACCCGTGACGAACGCGGCGCCTGTCCTGCCGCTCTCTGGGTCCACCGAGCGGTTGGTGAAGTAGACACTGCTGTTCCGCTGGGTGACCTGGGCCATCAGTGATACAGTGAATTATTTCAAGTCAATCATTGAAACAGTTGATTATTTTTCTGAGTCATCATTGATGCAGTGAATTATTTTTGTAAGTCATCATTGATAGTGAATTATTTTTGTCATAAATACTTAGAAGACCGTCCGGAGATAAAGTAAAAGGAAATTATGAAAAGAACTTCAAACTCGCTTGCCATGTTTATTTGTATTAAAGATATTATTTGTTGCCATGTTAAGACTGCATCTATAGTTATAACATGTCCTAACAGTGCATCTACAGTATGTCCTAACAACACATCTAAAGTTAACGGTATGTTATACTGTTATATGTAGTTGTAGTAAGTTAAATGTATATGGATTTACATGAATAATAATAATAAAACTTGTCCCAACTCAGTACTTTGTTTATCTTTAATAAATCCAATCGCATCATCTCCGGAGAGGCTTTCAGGTACTTTCGAGACACATTTGTTACTACAGTTAATAACTAAGTAATTATGAATCACCACTCTAAAGAAATTAATAATGTTTCTTAACTTCTAAATATATGTAGTTAAAAAAATATTGAAGCTCTAGAGTTAATAAATATTTTTTATGAATGTAGTTAAGAAAATATTGAAGCTCTATTGAAGCTATCTAGCTATTTGAAAACTAAATAATCTATATGCACTACCGTCAACAATATAGTCACCACTGCGCTAATTTTGCCAGGCGCCATATATTACGAGTGTTAGCATCACTACAGACTAGTATGTGCCACTGAAGACGGGTACATAATATAAACTACTGTGCATGCCTCTTCAGTGACACATACAAGTCTGTAGTGATGCTAACATTCGTAACATATGGCCCGTGGTGACATTAGTGCAGTGGTAACTATAGTGTTGTTGACGGTATGGTAGCTATTTGAAAACTAATAAATGCTTTAATAATAAATATGCATTACTACTACTAATAAATTCATATAAAAAAATCTGTAGCATAATTACAGTTACATAAGTTCTAACAGGAAAAAATACAGTTGTTGTCATGACCTCACCTGTAGTCTTGCTTATGAATGACACCTGTAACCTTAGAGGCCATCTTGCACAGGGTGAGTATTGCATCTTGACCCCAATTGGCAAACAGGCTTTCTTCACCACCCTCAGTCCTTCTTCATACTATGCACAAACTGTAATAGGAAAAACATATTGATATATAAATAAAATAAAATATCTTAAGTGCTAATATAAATATCCAAGTGAAATAATCTAACTTGTGGGGGAAAATATTGATAGATAAATATAATTGAATATAACATAATGTTTTTTTCCCTATTAACCTTTCTTCAAACTATATAAACTGTAGTGGGGAAAAGAATAATAAATAAATAAAATATTGATAAATGTATAAAATTAAATATAATCACAGGAGTTGGAAGTGAAGACATGCCATTTAAATAAGAATGTAGAAAGGAATTAAATAAGGAAAGGGAAAAAAAGTAAATGTATGTGACAATAAATGCATAGGAAAAGAATAGAAGAAAGAAGGGAATGAATAGCTGAATAGTGGATTGTAAGCACTAAATAAGCTAATATTAAGCTATTAGTACATAAAGCTATATTAGGAGTCTTGTTTCCTCCACTCAGTCTTTCTCTCCCAAATGCCCTCCTTTTTTACATCCAGAGAGAGAGAGAATCATATTTACTTAGTGGCTGCAAAATAAGGACATTCATGAAAGAGAGAGAGAACATATATAATAATAGTATGTATATAATAGGGGTTGACACTGGCAGATTAGTCTCACTTCTCCCTACACAAACACAGCCTTCCAGCAGCCTGCTCAAGCTCCTTCCTCCCCTCCCATCAAATCACTCACAAGGTATGCGCTAAAAAGTTCCAAGACTACCTACATAAAAAAGTAGACATTTTATACAATATCAATTTTTTTGCCATCCTTGCGGAGTAATAGATGTCGCCTACGTGGTGTAGTGGCTAGCGCGCCTATGTACAAATCTGTGCCCTGGTTCGAATCCTGGCCAGGGCAGTCGGCATCCAGCCCAAACAGCTGTTCATCCTTCCTTTCGGGGATGGTTGATAAATGGTAATGATCTCTACTGTATTAAAATGAAAGGGCAGCAAGAGGAGCAAAAAAGAACATAGTGTGAAGGAAGAACAAGGTTGAGAGGAATGAGAAAGAAGTGTAGAGTGCCATGAGAAAGAAATAGAGACAGAAATGGATGCAAGGTTGGTGTGTATTAAACCCTTTAGCCTGAACAACATTTTGAATAAGAGAAAGAAGTCTAATGAAGCTGTGTGGAGGGAATGGCAACAGAATCTAAATAGTACATGGTCTGATTTTTATAGTACACATGTAGTCTAGGAAATTATTGATCGCACTTTTTATATTTTCCTTCAACCGATCCTTACCCCCTCAAAACGGTCTTCCTCTCCCACTTAACCCCTTGAGGCACAGAGTGTAATTTCCATTGTAATTTGGGTACCATTAGACGATATTTAGTTACTATAAGCAACATTTTATAGCTATGGCCTGTTTAGTATCCTTGTCCACTGGCTAATTTGGTTTATTAAGTGACTTCTTAATTTTATGGCTTGACAACATACAATTTTTCATAGCAAAGGAAAAAATATGGACGTGAAGGGGTTAAACACTTAATTTCACTCATCTTTTTTCACTAAACCTACGAAACTTTTCACTAAATATAATTCACACGTTTTTTCTCACTAATTCTTGTACCCAAACCATCTCAAAGAAACTTGTTTTCATCTATTCCTTCACGCCATCTGCTTGTTTTTATGGGGGTTATATTTTTGGGTGTAGTGGGTGAATCTATGTGTGTGAGATGATGGGTGTTAGTGTGGGTGTGGATGAAGGGTGTAGCTATCTGTGGGTGATATAATTTTGGGTGTAGTGATTGAATCTATGTGTGTGAGATGATGGGTGTTAGTGTGGGTGTAGGCAGGGGCGCCGAGAGAATTGAAATGTGCCGGGGCAGGACTAGTTTGGGGCCATCATTCCTGCAGTAGGTAAGGGTAGAGGTGGGGACCATACGTATAGGTGACCAGTCCCGCTTTTTCAGTGTCTGTCCCACTTTTTTAAATGTTAGTAAAATATCCCGCTTTTTTTACGTTTGTCCCGCTATCTTGTGGTACAATATTGCCCCTCTTTTAATGGAATACTGATATATTATTATATTCAACTTTACTATTTCACCAGCTGGCAAATGTATGGTGTACTGGTGCCTTAGCCTTACGTCATATGATACAGGATCGGAGCTCGTTTGAGACGTATCTCTCACCGAGTCACTCACCGTCCACCCCCGGCGTACATATTCCCGTGTTCTGGAATAGCATGTGGTGTAGGGATTTGGGGAGGCGGTAGCAGAGTGGTTAAGTTAGCGTCTCCGAGTGGCGTTCTCGGTGACCCGAGTTCGATCCCCAATGACTCAAAAACTTTTTGCACCATCGAGTGGCCTAAGAATACCCACATGCCCTGCCCATTAACTCTACCTTCGATTGCGAGTGCATCAGAGGAAAAAGCGGGCGGCATGAGCCTCAAATCACAGGCGTCACTATAAAAATCCTGCCGGCCAACCATCAAAGCTCTCAAGTGAACCTCCAGAGCCTACCATCCGAGCCTTTGAAGTCACTGCCTACAGGTGCTATAAGCACAAATTATTATTATTTTTTTTTAATCTATAAAAAAATAGGGATGGCGCTAGCCAATAACGGTTCTCCAAACTCGTGACGTCACATAGGGCTGGAGCTAACATGATCGCTGGGTTATAATTTGTATATTCACATACAGTGGCCGCAAAAAAAATGTATACATTTATAATTTTCGGACAATAAAACAACAATATGTAACTTACAGTACTTTAGTTTCAGTGACACAGGTTTCTTATTCACATATTAGTACTTGGTCATGTTTCCCTTGTATTGGATGACCATCCCAATCCTCTTGGGCATGGAAGTGGCGAGTTTGGTGAAGTAGGAGAGGTCCATTTCCACCCACAGCTTCGTCAGGGCCTGCTTCAGCTCGTTGATGTTCGTCGGCCGTTTCTTCGCGATCGCCTTTTTCATCTCATTCCAGGCGTTTTCAATCGGATTTAGGTCCGGGGAATTGCCAGGCCAGTCCAACACAGGGATGTTATTGTCTGTTAGGAACTTTTGAACAACTTTGGACCGGTGGGCAGGGGCAGAATCTTGCATGAACACCTCGCACTCGTGAATGGCATAGGGCACTAACAGATGATCACGTAACACTTCAATGTAATTTGCCCCTTTCATGGTAACATTCTTTGGGAGGAAGTACAGACCTCCCCTTACCTTATTGCCACTGAAACCACCCCAAACCATAACGCTATCTGGGTGTTTCACGGTCTTCACGGTATATTTTGGGTGGTACCGTGACACATCACTTGGACGGCGCACTGTCGTTGAAGCCATCCTAACCAGTCTAAAAGTGCTTTCATCACTGAACATGACTGCTTCCACTGCTCTGGTGTCCACTGCCGGTATCTCTTACAAAAGGAAAGCCGCTTCTTCTTCATAGCTTCTGTCAGTAAAGGCTTTTTGGCGGCGCGGCGGGTTGGTAATTTCAGCGAAATTTGCAGGCGATGTTGAATGGTGCGAACAGAGACGTTTCCTAACAAAGCTGGATGATTTTTCTTCAGTTCTGCGGCAGTTATTGCAGGATCATTCAATACTTCACGCCTCATAATTTTGTCAGTCCGAGATGTTTTTTTGGGGGCTCCAGAACCAGGTTTCCTTGGCGGAACGGTACCGGGTGGCAATGACTCAACAGCTTTCTTCAGGTTGTAAATTGCCATGCGTGTAACGTTCACCTCTGCGGCCACACGTATCACAGATGCTCCTTCCTTCAGGAGGGTAAGGACACGGGTCTTCTCTTCATTTGAAAGTTTGTTACGTCCCATTCTGACAAGTGGGAGCCGAGATATAACACTCCAAGGTTCGCTGCCAAGTCAAAAAGGGCGGTCCGGAGCATGCGTAAAACCACCCTCTCTCTATCAGCTCTCGAAAAGCACTGAGTGTGGTTGTGTGTTGGTGGTGGGGTGGAGGGAGACTCCCTCCACCTCCCTCCCTCCTCACTAGCTCCGCCCACCATTTATATGGCGGGAACGAAGGTGAAATCTTTACGCGCTTTCGGGTGTATACATTTTTCTTGCGGTCAAAATGTATACATTTTTTTTGCGGCCACTGTATATGCATTATTCCTAATCCATTTATGCCCTTTATATTGCTATATTATGCTAATTACGTCTATCTTATCACCACGAATGGCATGTTGGAGAGGTCCTACTAAGCAGGAAGATGGACTTCAGCTTCGGGAAAGGAAACTGAAAAGGCGAAACATAGGTGTTTGTGGGAAAAGCCCTTCATAACTTCCCTTACAGCCTTCAAACCTTTCCTCATAACCTCATATTTTGTTTCACACCTTCAATACCTGTCCTCTCACTCCCTTAAAGTAATGGTCCAGACCCATTTTTTCTTTGCATAAGTATGTTGAATGTTCATTCAAAACACCTAATCCACATAAAATAATTCATTTCCACGCCTTATTTCCGTAAAAACACGTCTTTTGTAAAAAGCCCAGCAAAAAAATCAGCCCCGTTCCAGCCGCCGCGCGAAACATGCTGATGACGTCCCGGGAGGTCGACAATATGTATCACACAATCTTCCCTCCCCCGACGCGCAAACCATCTCCACACATTGCTCGTGGCCGTAGCGGTCGGAAACGGGTGGCAAGATCTCTGGAAAGGCACAGCTTTCTTGCTGCACCCATAAAGGATGCAAGTATATGCCATATTGCAAAAAATAATCTACAGCCAAGTATTAATTATCCGACCTTGGGGGGACCGAAGGTAGGTCGGATAATTGGAATAGTCGGATGTTCGTATATCACAGTAACCATAAACGTAAGGACAAAATGGTATAGAACATAAAGGATGCAGCTCTTGAAGGCCGATCCAGTGGTATACGTGTAAGTAAAATTCATGGATAAATAAGCCACAAATCAATGTTTTCTAAAACTAAAAAAAACAAAGTAAAATAAATGGCCAAAACAAGACACAATGTGGTGGTGAAAAAAGTCGGTTGTTTGGACAAGTCGGTCGTTTGGACAAGTCGGATGTTTGGAGGTCGGATGTTGGGAATTTGGCTGTATCAGAAACACCCAAAATTTTTCAAGTACAGTACCCTCCCGAGTTTCACGCTATACGAGTTTCGCAATCCTCGAGTTTCGCGCCAAGTCCTAAATTCTTACCATCCCGACTTTCGCGCATTATCTCCTCGAGTTTCGCGTTGCTTCGTACATTTTGTTTTTTTGTTTTTTTTGTTTTTTGTGTGCCTATAGCGCCGTTTGGCAGTGACCTCCAGGGGTGGGATGGTAGGCCTTTTACTCGAGGGCTGTAATGGTTGGCCCTCGCCCGTGGTGGCGCAAGCAGGATTTTTTTATATGAGTTAAGGTGAAATATTTTGAAGTGATTAACGATGGGAGTAGGGTAAAGGAACGTTTCAAGGTCAGAGCAGATAGAGTTGAAAGTGATGTCGGGGCGAAGGGTGATTATACCTTATTTGTAAGGAATTTAATTGATGGACAGAAGAAAAAAACATTCCTTATAGGGAAATATGGTCAAGAAAGAGTGACCCAAAATGGATGACCACTAGTTTAAAACACAACATTGGAGTAAAAAGAAACATGTATTTAAGATTCAAGGCAGGACAGGTAAGCAAAGAACAGTATAACGTGATGGCGAGGACAGTGAAGAAATTAACTCGAGTAGCTAAGAACAATTATGAGATTAAAGTAGCAGGACAGGCGAAAAGTGACCCTAAGGAGTTCTATCAGGTATATAAAACCAAGACAAGGGAATTAGTGGGGCCGTTAAGGTCAGGACAGGGTGAGGTCTTAAATACGGATGAAGATATGTGTAAAAGTCTAAATGATTATTTCTTAAGCATTTTTACTGAGGAGGATACACAGATGATACCTGATAGTGAACAGATGTTCAAAGGAAGCGATGAGGAGAAACTCAAAGATATTGTGATAACTAGGGAAATGGTGGAAGAGGGTATAGATAAAATGAAGAATTTTCAATCGCCAGGACCAGATGAGGTGTATCCCAGGGTATTAAAGGAATGCAAGAAGGTTGTTAGTGAATCGTTAGTGCACATTTTTAGGAAATCGGTTGAGATAGGCGATGTGCCATTATTGTGGAGGAAAGGAAATGTTGTTCCCATATTTAAGAAGGGAGACAGAGGACTAAAGTCAAATTATCGATCCGTAAGTCTAACGTCAGTGGTAGGTAAATTATTGGAATCTATTATTGCAAAAAAACATTAGAGAGCACTTAGATAAACATAGTTTGATCAATGATTCACAACATGGATTCACCAAGGGCAGGTCATGTCTCACCAATTTATTGAGTTTTTATAGGAAAGTTTATGAGACGGCAGATAATGATAAGGATTGATATAATATATCTGGACTTTAGTAAGGCATTTGACAAAGTACCACACGAGAGACTCTTAAATAAGGTTAAGGCTCATGGAATAGATGTGAAGGTTCTTCGTTGGATCAGAGCTTGGCTAAGTAATAGGCAACAAAGGGTTACAATTAATGGTTCTAAATCTGAATGGGGAATGGTGACAAGTGGAGTTCCACAAGTCTGTTTTGGGTCCATTACTATTTTTAATTTACATCAACGACTTGGATAGTGGGATTAGCAGTGATATCAGCAAGTTTGCTGATGATACTAAGGTAGGTAGGATTATTGGATCACAGTCTGATGTAAACATATTGCAGGGAGACTTAGATAAACTTAATGAGTGGGCAATTAGATGGCAGATGGAATTTAATATTGATAATTGCAGCGTTATGAATGTTGGTAGAAAAAACCCTGGAAATAGATACACCATACGCAATGTATCGCTGAAAAGATCAGAAGGTGAAAAAGATCTTGGAGTGAGGGTGAGCCCAGACCTCCGACCTAGGAAACAATGTATTGAGGCTAGAAATAGAGCTAATAGAGTGTTAGGATTCATTACCAGAAGTGTTAAAAGTAGAAGTGCGGAAGTTATTCTAAAGCTTTATCTGGCTCTAGTCAGGCCTCACCTAGACTATGCGGTTCAGTTTTGGTCTCCATATTATAGGATGGATATAGCCTTGTTAGAAACAGTGCAGAGATGGATGACCAAAATGATACAAGGGATGCGTAACTTTAGTTATGAGAAGAGATTGAAGCTATTAAAGTTACATTCACTTGAGAGACGCAGAGTAAAGGGCGATCTGATAGAAGTTTTTAAGTGGATAAAGGGATTTAATAAAGGAGAGGTAGGAAAAGTTCTTAAGGCTTTTAACCAGGGTAGAACAAGAAGTAACAGATTCAAGCTGGAAAAGCATAGATTTAGAAAGGAAATAGGGAAAAACTGGTTCACAAATAGGGTGGTGAATGAATGGAATGGACTCAGTAGACAGGTAGTTAGTGCAGAGTCATTAGGGAGCTTTAAAGAAGGGCTAGATAGGTTCATGGATGGGGATGAAAGGTGTATGTAGGTAGTGTTAGGTGACAGGAACTACCACGTGTAGGCCTCGCGGCCTCTTGTAGCTTCCTTATTTTCTTATGAGAGAGAGAGAGAGAGAGAGAGAGAGAGAGAGAGAGAGAGAGAGAGAGAGAGAGAGAGAGAGAGAGAGAGAGAGAGAGAGAGAGAGAGAGAGAGAGAGAGAGAGAGAGGAGAGAGAGAGAGAGAGAGAGAGAGAGGAGAGAGAGAGGAGAGAGAGAGAGAGAGAGAGAGAGAGAGAGAGAGAGAGAGAGAGGAGAGAGAGAGAGAGAGAGAGAGAGAGAGAGAGAGAGAGAGAGAGAGAGAGAGAGAGAGAGAGAGAGAGAGAGAGGAGAGAGAGAGAGAGAGAGAGAGAGAGAGAGAGAGAGGAGAGAGAGAGAGAGAGAGAGAGAGAGAGAGAGAGAGAGAGAGAGAGAGAGAGAGAAACTACCTCCTTTTCCCCACAGTCTGGAAACACTCCATAGTAGTACCCATTTTTAAGTCTGGTGACGTCAATGAACCAGATAATTACCGTCCCATATCTCTCCTCTCCGTTCTTTCTAAAGTACTAGAAAAAATAATATCATCTCAGCTCACTCAACACCTAGAAACAAATAACTTGCTTAGCAAAACCCAACATGGCTTCAGGTCAAATTTATCAACCACCTCTGCTCTATTAACACTAACCAACAATTTATATGCAAACATGGACAATAAGAAAGTTTCTTTAGTTACTCCCTGCGACTTGTCAAAAGCATTTGACAGCGTTAGTCATACACTATTATTATGTAAGTGTCTCAAGTTGCACATTGATTCTTTCTGGTTTCACAGCTACCTCAGTGACAGGACACAATCGGTGCGCATAAACAATACTCCGTCGGATAAAACAAATATTTCCTATGGTGTGCCTCAAGGGTCAGTACTTGGTCCCAACTTGTTTCTATACAGTCAAACCTCGATATAACGGACTAAATGGGGGGAGGAGTGGTCCGTTAAAGCCGATTGTCTGTTATAGCGAGGGTATTTTCCCAGTTGTGGAAAAATATAGGTAAAACACATGAAAATTTGTGAAATCAATTATAAATAATCACAAACATAAGCAGACCGTGTAGCTATGTTGGGGGGTAAACAGTGACTGGCGCTAAATGCTGGATTTGGTATGCTCCTGCACGCTGTGTAATAAATGAGAATTAATCACAAACACAACCAGACCGTGTAGCTATGTTGGAAGGAAAACAGTGACTGGTGCTACATAGCAACCTCGCCCACGACTGCACGGGAGTGGTATTAGGAGAGATAGGAAGTCTCCAGGCTCGCTCATTACTGCTTGGTGTTGTTGTTGTTGTTGTTGTTGTTGTTTTTACATTTGTGCCTATAGCGCCTGTAGGCAGTGGTGACCCAGGGCTCAGATGGTAGGCTCTGCAGGTTCACTTGAGGTCTCTGATGGTTGGTCCTCATCCGTGGTGGCGCAGGTAGGATTCTTATAGTGACGCCTGTGATTAGAGGCTCATGCCGCCCCCCTGTGTCCTCCAATGCACTCGCAATCGAAGGTAGAGTTGATGGGCAGGGCATGTGGGTGTTCTTAGGCCACTTGACGGTGCAGAAAGGTTTTGGGTTTCTTCAGGGATCGAACTCGGGTCACCGAGAACGCCAGTCGGAGACGCTAACCACTCCGCAACCGACTCCCCAATGCTATGAAATGCCATTATTCTAGGTGAATGTAGACATGTAATCGCATTTTAATGGCTATTATTCATACATAATCAAGGCGCTCATCCACACCTGGCAGCGCGGCCACGGCAGCAGCAGTGATGTTATTAAGACATAATTATAAGACACAAGTTACCCATGTACACATGATGACATGATCCTTTCCTATCCTTACTTGCATCAACATTGAATTTCACAGCATATTCTCTGAGTTTGTCCTTAGCCTTGCGAATATCACTCACAGTCTGTTTCTTTACACTATACTCGACACACACCCGGGCGACAGAAACACCACTCGACCTTTTTAATGAGTTCTAATTTCTCTGCAATACTTAGATTCACACACTTCCTTTTGTCACTTCCCTTCTGTTTCGATGCCATAATGACTTCACTGCACTGAACAAGTCTAAATAAGCATATAAAACAACGGAAAACAGGTGAAAACAGCTTAAACTGAGCTTGTAAACAAATGCTCCGACTGTCATATATGTACCACGTTCTCCGACTGGCGGCCACTTGTGTAAAGGCGCTGTCACCTTAGTTCCTTTTCCGTCGATCTCAGATGACGAGTCTGACGAGTTCCGACGAGCCAACCATGAACGCATCCATGCACATTTTTAGCTAGTTATGCTTGTCAACGATTGACAATATACATAAGTAAGTGTATAGCAGCGATAGCCTGCCTGGGTGTCGGAGCCATGTTTGTTTATATTCGACGTGCAAATAGTGCAGACGAACAGCTGTGTGTGTGTGACGCTGTGCAGTCTCCCAGGGTAGAAACTTCAGCTAACACTAGAGGAGAGGAGGAGGAGGAGAGGCGAGGAGAGGAGAGGAGAGGAGAGGAGAGGAGAGGAGAGGAGAGGAGAGGAGAGGAGAGGAGAGGAGAGGAGAGGAGAGGAGAGGACCTACGAAGCGAAACTTAAGAGAAAGAGGTCACAAGAAGAAGTCAAGAAATTGTAATACGTACTAATATTCAATATTTTAACCTACATACACACCTTCTACAACTAAATCACTAGCAACACAGGCTCCTACCTTATATATCTTAATATATGATACATTAAAACTACTTAAAACCCAAGCATTCAAAAATAAATATAAAAAATTATGTTGAGTTGACGATTCCAGTGGCGATAAGCGGTCTGATATGCCATTCTTGCCCGCAGATTTGTCTCGTGAATGGAGTCCGTTAAATCCGAAGTCCGTTAAATCCGAAGTCCGTTAAATCGAGGTCCGTTATATCAAGGTTTGACTGTACGTATATGTAAATGATCTCTCGTGTTTTCTCCCAAATTGCGAAATCATTCAGTATGCCGATGACACCCAGTTTGTCCCCACAGGTAATATAGATGACCCTAATAATCTGATACACAAAAGTGAAGAAACTGTAAAATTTGCTAGAATGTATTTAAACAAGAATGGTCTAATACTCAATGCAAAAAAAACGTAATGTATGTTCATAGGGAGGGACAAGGGGGCTCCTGTCAAAGATTCTATCTGACACTCACATGCTGGTGGACGGCAATGTGGTTATCCCCAGCACATCTCTAAGGAACCTGGGTGTACACTTTGATCATTAATTACCTACTGTTTGATACGCACATCACTGAAATAAGTAAGAAAGTATATGGAACAATAATGTATGTTAATAGATTAAGGGATTGTTTTAACAAAAGCACAATAATTTATGTCACAGTCATTAGTCATGAGCATCATAAACTACGGCATTGGCATCTGGGGAACAACCAATTCCACTCAAATCCAATGAGTACAAAAATTGCAAAACTTTGCTGCTAAAGTTGCTCTTGGAGGAGCTGCCAAGAGTGAACATGTCACTCCTTTCTTGAAAGAGCTGGGATGGTTGTAAATAAATAAAAACCAAACTTGAGGTAGCAAAAATAATATACAACTTAATAAATAAAAAAATTCCTATTTGGTGGTTCCCACTACCCACCGTAAGTGCCATGCATGCCCACAGTGTCAACACTAGGCAGAGAGAACAGCTCCATGTACCCCGGTGTAGCACCTGCTTGGGCACCAGGTCCTTCCAAGTGGCTGCACCCACTCTTTGGAACAGCCTTCCTAATGACGTAAAACATGCCACCTCCCTAACCACTTTCAAAATGCGTCTAAAAAAGCACCCATTAGGTAAACAATTTCAGCAATAAATGTTTAACGTCAAGTTCGTTTGATTTATGTAATTTATTATGTTCATGTCTGTTATTTTACTAAGTTTTACTCGACCATAGTATGCCTGCTATATCTTAATATTTTATTGCTTCACTATTTTATTTGCCTTTTAAGATTTTATTATTTCATTTTTTTTTTTTACAGGATTCTTATAGTGACGCCTGTGATTAGAGGCTCATGCCGCCCCCGTGTCCTCCGATGCACTCGCAATCGAAGGTAGAATTGATAGGCAGGGCATGTGGGTGATCTTAGGCCACTCGACGGTGCAGAAAGGTTTTGGTTTTCTTCGGGGATCGAACTCGGGTCACCGAGATCGCCAGTCGGAGACGCTAACCACTCCGCTACCGCCTCCCCAAAGATTTAGTAAATTTTACCAAAGATTGCTAGATTTAGTACATTTTACCAAATTTTTATTTGTATTTTCACTGACGTCATTAAACGTAATTTACATGTAAAGAATAACCATTGTAATAATGGAATAAAAATTCAGATTCTCGGACCAACAGTTTGGGTTCAGACCTGGACGGTCTACCTCTGACCTGCTGATGCTCCTTACCCGAAACTGGCAGGACGCCCTGGATGACGGCCAGGACACTGGCGTGGTGGCCCTGGACATAGCGGGTGCCTTCCACAGGGTGTGGCACGGAGGCCTTCTAGAAAAACTCCGAGCAAAAGGCATCCAGGGTGACCTCCTGCTGCTCCTGGGGAACTACCTGCAGGGAAGAACCCTCCAGGTCGTCGTCAACGGGCAGGCCTCCGAGTCCCTGCCAGTGGAAACATCAGTCCCACAGGGCTCTGTGCTGGGGCCAGTCCTGTGGAACATCTACGTGGACGATCTTCTCCGGCAGCTGCCAGCAGTCTCGGCTTATGCTAATGACTGTACTCTCTCCTGCTCCTACCCGCGACATGACAGTGGGTGTGCTGCTGATGAGATCAATCAGCAGCTGAGTGTTATACAGGAGTGGGGTACACGTTGGCAGGTGACCTTTGCTCCGGAGAAGACACAGGCAATGGTGGTTTCTCGGTCCCCCGCTGCCGGGCCAGCAGTGGAAGGGAGGCTGCGGTTTGGTGGCGTTCCTCTCCCACTCCAGGAAGCCTCCTGGGAGTAGAGGTGGACCGAGAGCTAAGGTTTGACGGCCACATCAAACACATTGCAAAAAAGGCCTCTCACAGGGTCTCTGCCCTGCGAAGGGTAGCCAGCTTCCTCGACAGGGGAGGGAAGCTCTTGCTCTACAAGGCCCAGATACGGCCTTACTTAGAGTACGCCGCCCTCTCCTGGATGTCGTGTGCAGCCTCGCACACTAGGAGGCTGGACAGCATCCAGAGTCGAGCTCTGCGATTGGTGGATGCTGCAGACCCCCCAGCCCAACCCGAGCCGGTGAGTCCCCTCGACTCACTGGAACACCGCAGGGATGTCGCGGCGCTTGTGGTATTCCACAAGGCACAGGTGCAGGGAGTGCCACACCTGGCTGGGTTACGACAGCCTCCGAGAATCACCACGCGAAGCACGAGAACGGTGCTTACCAGTGGTGATGCAGTGGAGGTGCCGCGATCCCGTGCCAGCCAGCACCAACGCATCTTTGTGGGCAGTGTCTCCAGGATGTGGAACATTTTCACGGCCGCCGTCCCTCACATCCAGGAGATGAACACACAGTGTAAAGTTGGCGGCCAATTGGTGGAGACTGTCAAAGCCCACCCCGCTGACGCTAGTGATACTGTGACACTTAGTGACAGCAACAGTGCCTCAACAAACACTTAAGTGATGCATATATGTATATAATGTTAGTTTTTTAGGTCTTTGTATTTATGTGTATATAATTTTAGGGGAGGCGGTAGCAGAGTGGTTAGCGTCTCCGACTGGCGTTCTCGATGACCTGAGTTCGATCCCCGACGAAAACCAAAACCTTTCTGCACCGTTGAGTGGCCTAAGAACACCCACATGCCCTGTCCATTAACTCTACCTTCGATTGCGAGTGCATCGGAGGACACAGGGCGGCGGCATGAGCCTCTAATCACAGGCGTCACTATAAAAATCCTGCCTGCGCCACCACGGGCGAGGACCAACCATCACAGCCCTCAAGTGAACCTCCAGAGCCTACCATCCGAGCCTTGGGTCACCACTGCCTACAGGCGCTATAGGCTCAAATGTAAAAAAAAAAAAAAAAAGTTATATTTACTTGCCCTTGAGATAGGTAGCACACGACAGTGCACCTTTGAACTTCTTGTACAGGGAGGTCCCGTTATACGAGCATTCGATATACGAGAATCCGATGATACGAGATGTGTAAATTAGGGTCTATTTTCAATATACGAGATAGAAAATCCAATGCTACGACATTCAAACTAGGGTGAGTAAAATTACCAAGTTATTTACTAAAGAAAATTACAAGTTAATTTACTAAAATTATAAAGTCATTTACTGACTATATGATTTTACCTAAGGTTGTACGATAATCAATCTGAAAATATGATAATTCTGGTGGCTCGGTACGACAATGTGGCCTACAAAAATTCACATCCCTGTTGGCAACACTGCAGGCGGAAAACAACAACACACGTTTGCCAACCTATCTCGAGTCTTGTTTTAGCGTGAAAATACGTCAAAATGTACGACGAAGTCATAGACGAGGTGAGTGAGAGGTGCAGGAAGATGTGCCGCGTGTGTGTGGGTGTGTGGGGAGGGCGGGGAGGGTGTAAGAGGTGGAAATAGCCAGCTCTCGTGTGTCTCAGTTGGGGAAAACGTGAGGAAAAGTGAACGATGGACTGAACGATGTACAATGATTCAGATGCGCAGAGACAAGTTTGTGGGCAGTGGAAGAGGTCTGCGCACCCCTCCCTTGTCCCTTACCTACCGTACCCTCTCGAGTCTAGTGTATCACGCGGCGTCCCCAGGAGTACATACAACGTCTTTGCTGCTTGTATGTCGATTTTAGTGATTTGCTGGTTTACTTAATGTGCTTATTGTGACTTATTTGTGCTCTGTCCTACTGTGCTGTCACACTCTTAATTCACTGTGTTTTGTGTGGTGGTGTGGTGGTGCAGTGGTGGTATATAGAGCCCTATATTTGAGAGTTTCAAAGTTTGTTGTTTGCTATAGCCTACCTAGTTTATTTTAGCTTGAAAAACATTTTTTTTTTTTAATTGATGGGGTCCTGGAACCAAACCTATATTTTACCATTAGTTATGTGTTTCGTTATACGAGATTTCGCTTTACGAGTATGCCAGGTGGAACCTAACTGCTCGTATCTTCGGAACCTCCCTGTATATGTATGTTTAAATAAAAAAAAATAAAAAAACGAGAGAGAGAGAGACTGACCTCTGTCCCAACTTGGCTGGTCATCCAGGGCTTCCCTTGGCGTTATCGGCAGACTGACCATAACGAATCATCTTGCCCCACCCCGGTCCATCCTGTGTTGGGCCAAACGTCTGTAATAACAATGATAATTATAACAGCAATAATAATATTAATTACAATAATAATAATAAAATAAACACTCTCTTTCCTTCACTCACTCCCCTGTAGTATAGCGAGTGTTAAGGGGAGCGGCCGTTTTTTGTGGATTTTTTACTATTTATTGGGCTAAGGTTATGATATGTATACCATTAATTAGGGACACCATGTACAACAATTGTAGACCAAGAAAAATAATTTGTGGCTTTTATATTTTTCCAAATATACTTTTTTGTGTGTTTTTTGGGTTATTTTGAAAAGCTATCTACTCCTATGATAATTAATCTACACCAATGAAATAAATATGGTAAAAGAAGTTTGTTCAGACCATCAAAGTTATGAAGAGATAACTGAGTAAAAATGTATGGTTTGCAGGGTATGAATTTTCAAATTTTCAATCCCATTTTTACATCTCAAACACACACCAAAAAATCTGACAATTTTCCTCTGTCAGATATGAAGAAAAGCAAGTCATAACTTCATTTTATCAGGTTTGGGCATATTGTGTATTTTTTTTCATTGAAATTGGCCCAAAACTAAAGGAGATATAATTTGAATGTAAAAAACTTATGTTTTGAGATACGGGCCAATAAAGTTTTAGAACCTGTGAACAAGCATCAGTAAGTGATATAATGGCATTACATTTTTTTATAATAAGCTATAACACATATAAAACAAGATTTATTTACATTCAATCATATATGTATGTTCATGTTCTGGTATAAAATCTTCAGTCTTCAGTTTCTAGTCAGACCTCACCTAGACTATGCAGTTCAGTTTTGGTCTCCATATTACAGGGTGGATATAGCCTTGTTAGAATCAGTGCAGAGAAAGATAACCAAAATGATACAAGGGATGCGTAACTTTAGTTATGAGAGGAGATTGAAGTTATTAAAGTTACACTCACTCGAGAGACGCAGAGTAAGGGGCAATCTGATAGAAGTTTTTAAGTGGATAAAGGGACTTAATAAAGGAGAGGTAGGAAAAGTTCTTGCGGCTATTAACCAGGGTAAAACAAGAAGTAACGGATTCAAGCTGGAAGGGCGTAGATTTAGAAAGGAAATAGGGAAAAACTGGTTCACAAATAGGGTGGTGAATGATTGGAATGGACTCAGTAGACAGGTAGTTAGTGGGGAGTCATTGGGGAGCTTTAAAAAGGGGCTGGATAGGTTCATGGATGGGGATGGAAGGTGGATGTAGGTAGTTAGGTGACAGGAACTACCACGTGTAGGCCTCGCGGCCTCTTGTAGCTTCCTTATTTTCTTATGTTCTTATGTTCAGGCTCCTGGTCCCCCCCTGTCTCAGCATGAGGCACGGTATTATCTCACTAAGAGAGGGTATCAGAGCTGCCCAAGCTACTCATTGCTGTCAAGTTTTTGCTTAGAAACATCCATGGGCATCTAGTAATTGTAGGTGCTTGCTTTTTTTTCTTTCTTTCTTTTTTTCTACCTACGACAGATGCCATGTGTCACTTTAGAGAGTATGTTTTGTTTTTTAAATAGCAAAAAAAAAAGGAAAAAAATTGCATTTAAAATAGGGTGTGTGGGGGTGTCCATAACACACCCATATAATAACAACTAAGGCGAATTTTTATGAAATACTTCGTATTTAGATTCTCAAAGGCTGTACCAAGCTGAGGAAAAATAATTTAAATTGTGAATTTCTCCGATTTTCGTCATATTTTGACCGGCCACTCCCCTTAACCCTTCACGGCCAAATCTTTCCTTTGCTATAAAAAAAATGTATGTTGTCGAGCCATAAAATAAGAAAAGTAACTGAATGTGCCAAATTAGCTAGTCGACATGGACATTAAGCAGGTCATAACTAACGGACATGGACACTAAGCAGGCCATAACTAACGGACATGGATACTAAGCAGGTCATAACTAACGGACATGGACATTAAGCAGGTCATAACTAACGGACATGGATACTAAGCAGGTCATAACTAACGGACATGGACAAAAGCAGGTCATAACTAACGGACATGGACAAAAGCAGGTCATAACTAACGGACATGGACATTAAGCAGGCCATAACTAATGGACATGGACACTAAGCAGGCCATAACTAACGGACATGGACACTAAGCAGGCCATAACTAACGGACATGGATACTAAGCAGGTCATAACTAACGGACATGGACACTAAGCAGGCCATAACTAACGGACATGGATACTAAGCAGGCCATAACTAACGGACATGGACACTAAGCAGGCCATAACTAACGGACATGGACACTAAGCAGATCATAACTAACGGACATGGATACTAAGCAGGCCATAACTAACGGACATGGACACTAAGCAGGCCATAACTAACGGACATGGATACTAAGCAGGTCATAACTAACGGACATGGACACTAAGCAGGCCATAACTAACGGACATGGATACTAAGCAGGCCATAACTAACGGACATGGATACTAAGCAGGCCATAACTAACGGACATGGATACTAAGCAGGTCATAACTAACGGACATGGACATTAAGCAGGTCATAACTAACGGACATGGACACTAAGCAGGCCATAACTAACGGACATGGACACTAAGCAGGCCATAACTAACGGACATGGACACTAAGCAGGCCATAACTAACGGACATGGACATTAAGCAGGTCATAACTAACGGACATGGACACTAAGCAGGCCATAACTAACGGACATGGACACTAAGCAGGATATGTGGGAAGTGTAGGAGCAATGGAAATCAGTGCCGCCCTAAGCCATTATGGGGCCCTAAGCAGAATTTGGTTATGGGGCCCAAAACTTAATTTGACTTGGGGCCGCCATCCCCCTATACTATTGACTATGATCAATGCTCGATTATTCGCATACTGCAAATCTAACACATTTCATAAATTGTATTGTTTGTATCTGTGTTGGGTAGTTCACATGAAAACATTCAAGCTCTCAAGTAGTGGGACATTTCAAGTGCATTTCAAGCTAAGAAGCCACTTATAATGCATATGCCTTGGGCTGGCTTTTGACAGCAGTGCCTGCCCAGGATTATAAAACCAGTCCATTGTAAGCACATTTATATCACTACAGTTGTAAGCAGGAACATAAATAAAGAATAGTATAAAATGAATAAAAGTAATACGTACATAAATAAACAAATGATGAATAAAAAAAACCAATAATGTATTTTTTTTTTGGTTTAAAATTCTCCTTAACCTTTCCCGAAAACTATTAAAAGTATATTACACAAGTAACATCCACTTACCACGACCATGTGTGTGTTTGGTAAGTCTACTGTCGTCCTCAGAGGCAATTCGTCACCTGTCTTCCTCCTGAAACAGTAAGATTCAGTACAGAATTTTTGAGTGCGAGGAGGCTTCCCTGGTAGGGGGTAAGACATGGCTTTAGGTTCATCTTAGAAAAATTAGTTGTAGTATTAAAAGTATTGGAGACAAATAGAACACAGCAGTTAGCATGACAGAACAGCAATTAGGGTGACTTGGGATGACTAGGCGGGAAATCAGGGCACAGCCGGCCACCGTTGTTGAGACAGGGCGGGGCAGCGCTGGCTGGGACCAAGACATTCTAGACAACATTTCTATGCTAATGCTCTACATAGTGAAGACATACTTCATTTGTGTCTGTGTCTTGATTATAAATGTTGAAACGTTGAAATTAAATGTTGAAATGTCTAAAATACTACAAATTGAATGTTAAAAGCATTAACCCTTTTACGTACAAATGACGTCTTTGAGCGTCATCCGGTACGTGTAGGCCATACGTACAAATGACGTCTTTGAGCGTCATCCAAAAATAATATTTTAAAATATTTATTAAAAATCTTAAAAAGCGCGCGGTTGACGTGAGATTCACTTGACCGTTGGAGCGAATTACAATATATTATATTAAAATATATTTTGTATAATATAATATTGTATAATACAGGGAGGTCCCGAAGATACGAGCAGTTAGGTTCCACCTGGCATACTCGTAAAGCAAAATCTCGTATAACGAAACACATAACTAATGGTAAAATATAGGTTTGGTTCCAGGACACCATCAATTTATAAAAAAAAAAAAAAAAAAAAAAGAAAGAAAAAAAAGACATGTTTTTCAAGCTAAAATAAACTATAGCAAACACAACAAACACACAGCGTCTATATTACCCACACTGTACTACCTATTCTGTAGAAAAAGCATTCTGAAAGAGAAAATAGCACACAAAATAACATAACTGCACATTAATTAAACATAAAACATGCATAACAAGCAAAAAAGACGTTGTAATGTAGGGGACGCCGCGTGATACAAGAGAAGGTAGTGTAGCGGTCCCAAGGTTGGCGCACCCCTGCTAATTACCCCTAAAGGTCAGGCCGCGCCATATGCTTAATTACCCTTCAGGTCACGCCTTGCTAGGGGTGACATGACTGCAGTCCCAAGGTTGGGGCTGCACACCTGCTAATTACCCCTAAAGGTCAGGCCGCGCCATATGCTTAATTACCCTTCAGGTCACGCCTTGCTAAGGGTGACCTGACTGCGGTCCCAAGGTTGGGGCCGCACACCTGCTAATTACCCCTAAATGTCAAGCCGCGCCATATGCTTAATTACCCTTCAGGTCACGGCTTGCTAGGGGTGACCTCACTGGGGTCAACCAAATCCCCCTTTGTCCAGCCTGGGAGTGGTAGGGCGTGCATTTTGAACTTGATAATTTTACACACCCTAGTTTGAATGTCGTATCATTGGATTTTCGATCTCGTATATTGAAAATAGACCCTAATTTACACATCTCGTATCATCAGATTCTCGTATACCGAATGCTCGTATAACGGGACCTCCCTGTATTATATTATACAATATATTTATTAAAAAAAAAAACTTTACGCTATCTTTTACTTCGTTGTATGGGTTTATTTTTGAGCGAATTACAATATATTATACTTCATTGGAAAGGAAATTTATTCAGCTATGTCATGGAATGTAGAAAACTCTTCTATGATGATAAGTTGATTTTTGGCATATTATTTTTTGCCGCAAGGCGTTATTTTTTTTTTTTTCACTTCTAACTCGAGGTTTTGTAAGTTATTTTCATGCTAGCGTATTTTTTTAACATTGTATGATATAGGAAATGATCTTAGCTTAAAAACGAAACATAATTGAACTCGATACCTTTGATAGTTTAGTTTCTAGACGCGGTGGAAGTACAACTTTTTTCCCGCGCGTGACATTTCGGGTGACAATGGGTTTACGCGGGACAACAAAAAGTGAATGACAATGGTGACGTGAAAGGGTTAAGAATAATAATACACAATATTAATATGGTATAAAATTTGGTATTTGGTATCAATTTGCAATGATTTAAGTCTAATATGCATCCTTGTACTGGAGGAACAACCTATGTATGCCTTCCATACACTTCTTTTACATGTTCTCATGTTCTTCAGCTGAAAATTAGAATCTACAAAGCCCCCAATCACCAGCCATAAGAACGATTCGTACCAAACAATATATGGTTCGCTGCCACTGCCGTATCTAAAGACAGTCACAACCGGAATACGGCCGCCAGTAATTATGGAAGAGAACTTGCCTCTCACTGCCGGCTTTAATATTCATGTCTTCTTTAAGATTTCTGCCCCAGCATGTAGTGGCGGTACTATTAACTATGAACTTTCGGATATCAAAAATATACTAATATATATTTTCATCCGGAAAAAGTAGAAAACTGTTTGCTTTGGTTGCCTGTTTAGCAGCAAGTGACCCGCCTCTCCGGCTGCCACGCACCCTTGGATTCCCTTAGTCAACCAACATAACCTAACAAAACCTAACATCAGCCTATCCTAGACTTAACATTACCTAAACCAAACCTAAATCTAATATGACCACAACTAAATCTAATTTAACTTAGATTATTATGCAAAAATAAGTTATATTTTTGGTTTCCGGTGTAGGGATCTAAATAGCTTCCACGCCCGATTAGCTTCCCTGCCACCACTACGCACGCGCGGCAAATTTGCATTTTCATCAGATTAACTTTTTTTTACCAAAATAACTCTACAAAACTTAACCCAAACCTATCCTAAACCTAAACCAAACCATAACTTGACCTAAATTTAACCACTTATTTTCATATAATAGCCAGTTTAGGTTACGTTTAGGTTAAACTTAGGTTAAGCCTTGGTTAAGCTTAGTTAATCTAAATTAAGCTTGATTAACCTAAGATAAAGCTTAGGTTAAGGCTTGGTTTAGATTTTATTTAGGTTAGGTTAGGTTTTGGTATTTTGCTACCAAAAGATGCCCGTAGTGGTGGCAAAAAGTGCACGTGTTGTCACACGGCGCTTCGGCTACGAGCATCTTCCTACCAGAGTAGCTAAGATCTTCTATCTTAACTACTCTGCTTCTACTGGCATCTTCCGGACGACACCGGGACCCGCGACCAAAACAAACATAATGGATCGTGCGAGAAGACTTCGTCTGACTGCTATTGGCTTCAATATGTGTATTTTGGCACATTATATGCCAAACAAAACGTCAGTGGAGTGAGTGGACTCGTTCTTGGCTTGCAGTGAAGGTAGAGAAATGGCTTGGCTTATCTACAGTGAAGAAAGAGAAATGGAAAGTATAGTAATAGAGGAGCAGGATGTAGCTTCTGCTATACAAGCAATTAAGATAGGAAAATCAGGAGGAACAGATGGAATCATAGGGGAATTCATAAAGTATGGAGGAGAAGGGTTGAAACTAGCTCTAGTTAATCTGTTTAGAGAGATGTTGGAGAAAGGTGAGGTGCCCCAAGACTGGAAAAGGAGTAGGGTGACACTTATACATAACTAGCCGCAAAGCCGCCCTCCGGGCGGACTTTTTGGCTAGCTCCTGCGGAGGGCTATTGGTGGGCCAAAGGCCCACCAATACTGTGTTTGGTGGGCCTGTGTTTGCCACCTGTTGCCACCTGTGTTTACCACCTGTGTTTGGTGGGCCTTGGCCCACCAAACACAGTCTCCCGGCTATCTGGAGACTCTCCAGATAGCCCCTTCTAACTTTCCTGAAATCATGGATGTAGAAATGTATGTATTAACGCCAACCCATTCACATCACCCCCAACCCATTCACTCACCCATTACCCATCACCCCCACCCATTCACTCACCTATTACCCATCACCCCCCACCCATTCACTCACCCATTACCCATCACCACACACCCATTCACTCACCCATTACCCATCACCCCCCATCTATTCCCTCACCCATCACCCATCACCCCCCACCCATTCACTCACCCATCACCCCACACCCATTACCCATCACCCCACCCATTCACTCATCCATTACCCATCATCCTACATCAAGGTTTCCTCAATTCTCGCAACCCACTTTTTTTTCACAATTCTCGCTAATAGGCTACTAAAAAAAAGAAGAAAAAAAAGTGATCGGATCATCCCATAAGTGGGCTTAAAACCTTCCCCTGGTCAACCTGGTTCCAAAAATGTGCCATATGATAGGATTCCGCCACGGGGGGCGGAACCTATACCAACACACACACACACACACACACACACACACACACACAGACATACACACACACTTTCGCTTTTATTAATATATAGAAGGAGGAGGGAAGCCAAAAGAGGAAATAGGAAATTACAGACCCATAGCAGTGATGAATGTACTGGCCAAGTGTTGGAGTTTAAAGGAACATTTTATGTGTTGCGGGGACATCCCGTTGGAAGCGTGGAGTTTCCCGCCAGCGGGGCTCAGTCTTGGCTCCGCGTCTGTCTTGTAGTCAACAATAAAGCTCTCAAGGATCTCTGGGCTTTCATGACCCTGGGCCACACTCTTACATCGCCATGTTAGAGCTAGGGGGTTCACCGAAAAGGCAGGCACCGCTCGGGGATCGAATCCGAGACCTTCCACTTGCCGGGCGGACGTGCTACCGTTACACTACGGTCGCCTCCCGGTGACAACCCAGACATCTCCCCCCTAAGGCCCTTCAGGGCCAGTCCGGGGAATGTGTATCGCTCTGGATCCTACTCACTGCGCCATGTAAGAGTGTGGCCCAGGGTCATGAAAGCCCAGAGATCCTTGAGAGCTTTATTGTTGACTACAAGACAGACGCGGAGCCAAGACTGAGCCCCGCTGGCGGGAAACTCCACGCTTCCAACGGGATGTCCCCGCAACACATAAAATGTTCCTTTAAAGTAATCGTCCAGACCATTTCATCATTCCTGATTTAATGCAATCAAATCATAGCCATTAACGAGTATATCAACAATACGTCATCACTTTTTGTATCCAGTCAGCCGTTTTTAAATAATCCGCAATCAAAATCTGCAAATTCCCCGAGTTCTCAAAACACTCCTCAAAGTTTGCAGACGCTCAGGCTCAGGCTCGGTGACGTAGCATCAGGGAGGCTCCTCTTCCCGCGCGCTGATCAGAGGCACGTAAACACAGAGATAAATATAGTACTTGAAGATATTTGGGTGTTTCTGATAGATTTTTTTTGCTATATGCCACATGCATGCATCCTTTATGGGTGCAGCATGCTTCCTTCCCACACACACGCCTGCATATACGCCTCCTTCCCACACACACGCCTGCATACACGCCTTCTTCCCACACACACGCCTCCTTCCCCCACACACCCCTGCACACACGCCTCTTTCCCACACACACGCCTCTTTCCCACACACACGCCTCTTTCCCACACACACGCCTCCTTCCCACACACACGCCTGCACACACGCCTCCTTCCCACACACACGCCTACATACACGCATCCTTCCTACATACACGCATCCTTCCTACATACACGCATCCTTCCCACACACACGCCTCCTTCCCACACACACGCCTGCACACCGACACCCTTCCCACACACACGCCTCCTTCCCACACACACGCCTGCACACACGCCTCCTTCCCACACACACGCCTGCATACACGCCTCCTTCCCACACACACACCAGCATACCGACACCCTTTCCACACACACGCCTGCACACACGCCTCCTTCCCACACACACGCCTGCACACCGACACCCTTCCCACACACATGCCTGCACACCGACACCCTTCCCACACACACGCCTCTTTCCCACACACACACCTGCAAACACGTCTCTTACCCACACACACGCCTGCACACCGACACCCTTCCCACACACACGCCTGCACACACGCCTCCTTCCCACACACACGCTTGCATACACGCCTCCTTCCCACACACACGCTTGCATACACGCCTCCTTCCCACACACACGCTCCGTCCCAAACACGCTGCACACCGACACCCTTCCCACACTCACGCCTGCACACACGCCTCCGTCCCACACACACGCCTTCACACCGACACCCTTCCCACACTTACGCCTGCACACATGCCTCCGTCCCACACACACGCCTGCACACCGACACCCTTCCCACACACACGCCTGCACACACGCCTCCTTCCCCCACACACGCCTGCACACACGCTTCCTTCCTACACACACGCCTGCACACCGACACCCTTCCCACACACACGCTTGCATACACACCTCCTTCCCACACACACGCCTGCAGACATGCTTCCTTCCCACACACACGGCTGCACACCGACACCCTTCCCACACACACGCCTGCACACACGCCTCCTTCCCACACAAACGCTTCCTTCCCACACACACGCCTGCACACCGACACCCTTCCCACACACACGCCTGCACACACACCTCTTTCCCACACACGTCTGCACACCGACACCCTTCTTACACACACGCTTGCCCACACGCCTCCTTCCCACACACACGCCCTCCCTCCACACACGTGTGTGTGTGTGTGTGTGTGCAGGAAGGGTGTTGGTGCACAGGCATGTGTGTGGGAAGGAGGCGTGTGTGCAGGCGTGTGTGTGGGAAGGGTGTCGGTCACAGCGACAGATTCACTGTCTGACACCGAAGTACAATCGCTCATCATAACATTTGCCGACAAGTGTCAGACAGAGTGTCTGCGGTCGTCCCTGTTCTGACGTCATCAATAACAGTCGTAGCCCTGTTGGAGGAAAGATTTTTTTTTTCGCGCGCTTTTTACAAAAGTCGTGTTTTTACGGAAATAAGGCCTGGAAATCAATTAATTTTGGTGGATTAGGTGTTTTGAATGTACATTCAACATAATTAGGCAAAAAAAAAATGGGTCTGGACGATTACTTTAAACTCCAACACCAAGGTATTTGGGTGGGTGATAAACAACAAGCTAATGTCATGGCTGGAGGGAGATAAAGTGCTGGGAGAAGAGCAAAATGGGTTCAGGAAAGGTAGAGGAGGTTTAGAAAACTTGTTGGTGATAAAGGAAATCATAGAGAGGAGCCGTAGGAGAGATGAGGAACTGTACCTGGTATTTATAGATATTGAGAAAGCATACGACTCGGTTGATAGAAGAAAATTAATGAGGCTATTGACACACCTAGGAGTAGATGATAAGGTGGTGCAGGTAATTAGGGAGTTGTATAAGGAAAATGAGGTAAAGTTCACACTAGGAGATATCAGCACAGGATGGATGAAGAATAATATAGGAGTTCGGCAGGGATGTGTTATCTCTCCAACACTCTTCAACATCTACATGGAGGAACTCATAGTGAGGATCAGAAAATCAGAGTGGAGAATAGAAAACTAGGATGTTTAGCTTATGCAGACGATGTAGTTCTCATGGCAGAGAGGAAGGAAGACATGGAGGAGTTGCTGGGAATAGTCAGCAGTTATGGAAGGGAATGGAACATTAGGTTCAGTGTCAGGAAGAGTAAGGTGATGGAGTTCAACAGCAGAGGGAAAGTCAGTGGGTTCTAGGGAACAACAGTCTAGAGGTGGTTGATAGGTATACATACCTAGGACTGGAAGTAAGTAAGGAAGGAGTTGGAGGAGAAAGACAAAGGAAAACTAATGAGGGAAAGGCTAGGAGGATGACAGGCATGATCATTAACGGGGGAAGTAGGACAATTATTATTAACAAATATGAAGTAGGTAGGAGTCTTTGGAAAGGAATGGCAGTGCCATATTGCTTGTATGGGTCTGAGATAACCTATTATCGGGAGGGAGACATTATTAAACTAGAGAGGACACAGAACATTATTGGCAGATGGGGTTTAGGAGCCCCAACCAGCACAGCTGTGGAGGCCATTCGAGGAGATATGTGGTGGAGCACCTTCAGGGAAAGGATTTTAAAAGGGAAACTTAACCTCCTGAAGAAAATAGAGGGACTTAGTGAGGATAGATGGGTGAAGCAGATCCTGAAGGAGGTTGGGACAAGCTCAACATGGATAAAGGAATTAGAGAGGTGGAAAAGAAGGGAAAACCTAGTAGAAACCTGGGACAGGATAAGAACCAAGGAGGTGAGGATAAGAATAGAAGACAATGGACTAGCTAGGTGGAAAGCAGGTATGGAGGGTAAATCCACGTTAAAGTGGTATTGTAGGAAAGAGAAGCCTGAGGCACTTCACTGGCATGCAGGAGATTGGGAAAGCAGACTGTTGGTGAAGGCAAGGACAGGAACACTAGAGGGGAGGCTAGGAATAGGGATGGGCAGGACCAGGCCTGTAGCTTCTGTAGAGGAACAAGGGAAACTATTGAACATTTGATATTAGTGTGGCAGATATGAGCAGGAGAGGAGGAGGCTGATACAGTCCATATTAGGAGTGATAGGAGACGGTGAATGGGATAGAAGGATATACGAGGTGGATGGGGGAATCCTTACTGTGCTAGGACTGTATGGGAGTAATGAAGAGAGAAGGAAAATAGTAGAAATAACTAAGGTGTTTTTAAAGCAGGCTTGGGAAAAAAGATTGCGTGGGAATGTAGAAGACGTATAGGAGGGTAGTTGATAGGAGGGACTTATGTCTGTGTATATACTGCCCTGTTGTGCCCTTCTCTCCCCACAGGTGGCAGGGAAAGAAAGGGCTACAGAGTGGCAAAGAAGGAAGATATGTGTCAAGTTCGACCTCGAGCTTGACAGACGACCTACAAAGCGATAATAAGCAGAAAAGGTCACAAGAAGAAGAAGAAAGAACAAGTATATACTACATATGTTCCCTATACCCTATATACAGCTATATTCCCGGTAAATTTCCAGATGAACATCGATCTCACTTTGGTGGACGAAACTATTTTTTTCTGGTGTGTTTTTATGTGTTTTGAATGAATCTGCTAACCGTTTCTGTCGCAAATTATTATTATTTTTTTGTTTGTGTTGCAAAAATGATAAAAAAAAAATTGAACCTAAACCTAACCTAACCTTTTCCTAACCTAACCCTTACCTAACTATAAAATAAAAAAATAAAAATAAAACGAACTAACCTATAGGCGTATTTTGTAGTGTCCTTTCGGAGTAGAATTATACTTATTTAAGCTCCGCCCCTGCGCCCCTGCTTGCCATCACAAAATACGATTGTAGCGCTGCCAAAGCCCTTTCTAGATGTTGCCGAGAGTAAAAGTGTCGTACACTTCATTACCTCTTACAGAGGCTCAAGAAATATCGTTAAGGTTGACATTATTGAAGGCACAGCAAAGAGTAGTAGCGTGATTGTCTGTATTACACATCGATATCTAATTGTTTTGAGCTCTTAGAATGGCCTAGCATTGTTTTCTAACTCTATAGATGGACTTGATATTAAACTGAAATGTTTAGGGCGCTATGAAACTGTTATTTGAATATCTATTTGCTACACAGCCATTTCACGATGTGCGTCGAGGATGTTTAATGCTTTCATGGACCTATACGTGTGTAGGCTACGTGTACCTACATCTACGTTTCACCAATTATTCTTTGCCTAAACCTAGATGAATGCTGGTTGTGATTCATCCTCCAGTGCATCTCCCCCGTTTAACATCCATGGGCGGGTGTGTGGTGGGCGGGTGTGTGATGGGTGTGTGGTGGGTGGGTGTGTGGGTGTGTGGTGGGCGGGTGTGTGGTAGGTGTGTGGTGGGCGGATGTGTGATGGGCGTGTGGTGGGTGGGTGTGTGATGGGTGTGTGGTGGGCGGGTGGTGGGTGGGTGGTGGGTTGTAGGTGTGTGGTGGGCAGATGTGTGATGGGCGTGTGGTGGGTGGGTGTGTGGGGGTGTGTGGTAGGTGTGTGGTGGGCGGGTGGGCAGGTGGGTGTGTGGTGGGCTACACACAACGGGTGTGTTATAGTCTTGGAGAGGCTTCGTACCGTGTTGGAGCTGAATCAGACTGATGAAATGTTCGTATTCGTGCCCTGCGATAGGTTCTCTAAAAGGCTTTCTTTTTGTGTGATATAACATATACACCAAATTTATAGGTACATTTCTATTGCAAATGTAATATCACTCATGAATACATTTAAGTATTTGACTATACTATAGCAATAATACACCAGTTTTGGTGCTAAGCCAGCAAGCATCAACGAAGATTCGGACACATTGAAAGATTCGAGGGATTGGAAAAATTGTTCCCAGACGTCGCTGGAGAATTGTAATATTTGTGACTTCTTACCTGTTAAGTCACCTACTCTACTCCTTACTACTCCTTACCTACTCCTAATTAAATACAGTATCCTTTGCATGTCGTGCGCATGTAATGAATGTTGAATTGGATGAGAATTAAAGGAAAACAGAAACATTTACGGGAGGAGGTCTGATAAGATTTTCTCATGCGTGCGATCTGATTGGCCAGGCTCTTGAAACCACCACCCACACCCATAATTGCATATTTTTTCGGGAAAAGAGTATAATTTGGTGCCAGGAGTGTATCTGCTCAGTTTTCTGTACACGCAAAAGAGTAGAAAATAAGTGGGCGGAGCTTAAATAAGTATAATTCTACTTTGTATTGTAGTCACAAAATACGCCTTTTATCTTGAATGAATGAATGTTTGAATGTTTGAAGAATTTCGTCAGTTATCGACGCAGCTGAGATGGATCTCCACTGTAACCAGACAGCTCTCTCTCAGACTACCCCTAGAGAGCTGTCTGCTAGTGCTTATAGTGTTGGCCGAAGCCAGCACCCCGGGAGGCGGGTTACAAACCCCCGGCTAACACCCGGTACCCATTCACTGCTGGGTGGACAAGGGCTCGGGTTTTAAGGAAACAGCCCAACTGTTTCCGCTCCGCCCGGGGATCGAACCCGGGACTTCTCGGTTGTGAACCGAGCGTGCTTCCCCTACACTACGGAGTACCGTAATCTACCGTAATCATATCTAACCTAAAAATAAAAAAATAAAAACATTTGCGACAGAAACGGTTGGCAGATTCATTCAAAACACATAAAAACACACCAGAAAAAAATTATTTCGTCCACCAAAGTGAGTTCGGTGTTCATCTGGAATAATACCATATTCCCTATATACAACACTTATTTTCCCTAAACATATCACATAGATGCGACAGCATCTCTTGACCAACCAAGATTGGTCATTTCTATTTATTTCAGTGCAATGTGTAGTTGGTACAAGTCTGGCGTGGCGTCGGCTGCTCCGAGATGTCAACAAAGAGGCCAGTACTGTGGCAAGAGAACGAACATGCGCGACTCTGCGTTTGCTACCAAAAGATGCCGGTATCAGGCATCTTTTGGTAAGTATTAAGGTTGGCAGAGAGATCCATAGGTTCTCTTCCATAGTAAACCCTCCGCCTTATCTCTCGCTGCGGCATCTGTGGGTACGGTTCCGTATCTCTATCCAGGGCGATCACCCCAATCAAAACACTCGCCCCATGACTGCAGATTAGTCATTTCACTTATATTGTCACTTTGAGCCGTTAACACGAGCTGTTACTTATATCTGATAATTTCTGCTGTCACTATCATGCTTCCTTATTATCGATAACAATACTTACATTCTCTTAACACATCAAAATAAGCCAGTTTGTTGCTGAAAAATTTCTTTCGTACTCTTCAGCTGTGAAATGATCTTGATCTTGATCTTGATTTGGAAGTCATCCAGCGGATGCTGTCAGTGAAGCCTTTGGTCCGGCGTTCTCCCACACACGTAATCTGTTGGGAGAGAAGCAAAAGGGGGAAGCAAAACTAGGGATTAAAAGAATTCTTTTACACTCTCAATCACACTACTGTCACTCCTCCACTCAGCACACAACCCCAGCAGGTACTCCATCTCCACTCTCCTGTCTCTCATCTCTCGCCATTCTTCCACTCCGACCTCTCCTTCCATTACCTCCAACATCTTTGTTCTAGCATTCTCATACCGTTCACATTCCAGCATCAAGTGCTCCACGGTTTCATCCACTCCTGTCACACACATCTCACACACCTTGCTGCCATCATTCTTCCATCTGTACATACGACTATTTACCTCCAGCGACTTTGTCCTGGCTCTGAAGAGTAGGTCCCCTCCATAGCCACCATCATAGAACCTTTCATACCGTGGCTGGTCCTTTCTCCTGTACCTACCATTCCAGTGTTGATTTCTCACTCATTCCCCTCAGCCATTCTTCTTTCCCTTTCTCTTCCACTCTCCTTTTTATTTCCTTTTTGCATACAACCATACTCCCATGTCTCATCACTCCTGTCACAAACATTCCCAGTTCACCTGTCCATCTTTCCACTTTTACTGAGTCTTTCATCCACTTCCCATACATATTCCGTCGAAAACAAATCCGCCATTAGAGCCTGAGCTTAGGTAGGAATCACCCATTACTATCGGCGAGCCCCTGGGGTCGGCGTTCCCAGTACATACAAATATACACCTGTGTATATATCTATGCTCCTACACACACATATGCCGGAAGAAGTAAAACTAGGGTTATTCTTTTCCTTCCTAACCCTGCCAACACTATTGTTGACACACTATTGTTGACACTATAAAATACGCTATTCTCCACGCAGTGTACCATCACTGATATCAGGGCCTCCTGCCTCTCATTCTTCCTCATGATGCACGAAATAACGGATTAAATGGACGTATAGACATGCTCAGGTAATGACAGGCATTAACATTATCAAATTTTTCTTTTCTCTCAGTGTATGTAGATTCTGCCTGTACGGTAATACTGCGTACGTGATTCACCAGTCATGCTTTTTCCAACACTACTTAATTCTTTAATAAAGGTTTTAGAATACCAAGAAGACGATTGGCTACATTCCCCAGCGGCACATTCCATGGCAACACCATTTACGTATTATAATGGATAAACTCTTAAGCCGGCCCCACACACACCGGCGCGGCCTATCCGGCCGACGAAAAGGGGCGTGGCTAGAGGCGGCCGGTGTGTGTGTGGGGGGTGTTTTTCATCCGGCGGGGCCTGTCGCAGCGGCCGGATGAAAATCAGTCGGCGCTTGAAAATTCCGTCCGGCCTGCCGTCGGCCTGCCGCCTGCGTGTGTATGGGTGCCGTCCGGCGCGGCCCGCCCCTCGCTCGGCCAGATAATGAATAATTGTACCAGTAATAATTGTATTTATGCTAAAATTTTCTTCTTATCTCTTCAGCCAGTTCTTCACCCAAACTCTTCGCTATTTTCTGCTCTTTTCATTCAGGATTTCATGCTATACACTGCACATGCAGCCATCGCCAACAAGTCATTGTCGGACAACGGATCATGTTGTCATCACGGTGGTCCGACGTGTACTGTATATTTTCATGAGGCGGCCGGTGTGTGTGTGGGTCTCGTCCGGCGAACGATGCCATCGCCACTTTTTGTCGGCCGGATAGGCCGCGCCGGTGTGTGTGGCCGGCATTAGGTCCGAACGCTATTATTTTCACCTATACGCTGTCCACGCAAACTGGAGATATAGCCGCAAACTGGCTATAATTATAGATTATACTGTAGGTCTGTGAATGCTAGCTGCCTCCCAGCTCCAGTGTTCCCAAATGACAAATTATACGTTGCATGTTCACGTAATGAGCATCGTGGGAGCTGCAGATAACGAAACCCTCACCTGACTTGCACCTTCTCCCCTTCCACCCACTCAGCCTCTCCATCTTAAAATCTAAACCTGCCCAAGCACCACCTAGCGTAGCAACTCAAGTCTTCTCACCCTGGCAACTCGCCTCCACCACACTGCACGCTTAAGCACGTACCACACCTGACACAGCACTGCGTTCTCTCTACACAGCCCATTCCCTCACCTCTGTACAGTGTCTCAACGCCTCACAGACTGTTGATTGACAAGCTGACCGCTTTGTACTGTTACGCTGTTCCCTCCTCTCCTGGACCTTACCACACCACACCCAGGTGTTACAGGTAAAGGCTATGCAGGAGAAGGTGTTTTACGTTAACAATAGCCGCTACAGACAACACTTCTACAGGCGACTTCTACAGGAGTTTGGTGTGTCAAGATGAGGGTGAGTTAAGTGGTACACGAGGTCAAAACACAGGGGGCGAAGGAGACACAAACAACAGGTCTGGGTTTAATGAATCAAAGCCACACTCACTACAAAGACAGTCAGTACACAGTTACAGAGCCGCCATCCCATCTCTTGCCGATGGTCGCAAGGGCTACTCTGTATCCCTACAGGCACACAGTTCCTTCCTCAGTACAACATACACAGTACAACTACACACAATTCCCTTCCACCCACGCCACAATCACCCCCCCACGCGATACCCCGACCGCCGACACGAGGCTTCCTCCCTCGTTCCTGGTCCCCGCGTGACTGTCCACTGCCCAGCCACGCTCCTCTGGCCCCGACCCCCAGACTCCCACCCGGGCAGCCTCGCCTCACTGCTGAGTCCAAGGTCGTACCTACCAGGCACCCTCACACACACACACTGCCTCGCGCGCCACCCAGACATACACAATTACGTTACACGTAACATTATCCCCTCCTTACAACTTGACCGTCTCGGTCAGAAAAACACTCATATCTTAATTAGCACTTAAGAAAAATACAGAAACATAATACATGTAGTAGTACACACAATAATAAATTCTTTTTTACAATGAAAGCAGCAATTACATAATTCTACCTTCACATCACCATGGAGCAGACCACATGCATGCCTCACTCCACTACATCCCTCCTGCTGCGTCGCCGTCAGCGTGGCACGCACCACACTCGCGGCTACCCACCATCCCGCGCGCTCTTTCTGCGTCGCCGTCTGTCCGACAGGCGCTCCGCAGGCCTCCTCGATGGCCCAACCCTATCGACTATCATTTACCTCAATTAATCTCCTCGCTGGCCGTCGACACCAAGCGAATATCCACCCCGCACGGAACTTTAACCATGTCCCCAGCCGGTCCAATCCTTCCGCTGTTTTGAAGGAAGAACCTGCCACTATAAGCGGTGGCGGGTTCCTCCCCCGGCACTTACTCAAAACAGCGCACATACCTCCTCACCACCACTCTACAATGCCACACCACAGCTTTGAGCTGCAAGACCCTACATCGCCATCCACCAGCCACTGCAGTGTCAGAAAGTCACCAGGCAGCCCTCCTCTTCTCCCGCGAGACCCACCAGCAGGAACAGAGCTGCAACCTCAACCGCAGGCGCCACAACCACAGGGATTTCCTCCACCCTTGGCTCGCCTCAGAGGTAGCCACAGTCCAGGAGTCCACACTCCACTGGGCCCCGCAGCTCTCCCCTGTTCCACTGCTCCAGTCTCGCGGTGTAAAGGCGCCACGACCCTCCCGACAGACCATGCCCTCCACTGCAGAACGCCGGTGAAGGTGCGGGAGGAACTAGCAGGAACGCGCTGGGCCACCTGTATGGCAGAAGGCACGTCAGAGCCTTCCTCCACCATCATCCACCTGCCACAGCTTCGGCGGAGGCCACCCACTGCGCTCGCCATCCTCTTGGTAGCGCAGAAGCGGCAGGTATGGGGACGCCTCCTTCATCCTGGCTCTCCGAGGCCTCCACTGTTTGCCCCGCGTCTTCCCCCGCTCACCACGCCTGCGACCCTTCTTCGGGTGGCCCCATGCCGAGGCGAAGTGAGCGGGTCTCTTGCCTTTCCGCATCCGTCTGGGCGGCAGGCCCCCAGCAAGGCCCTTCCTGGCCTTTACGCTGCTTGCCAGCGCCGCCAAACGGGCCCGGCAGGCCCTCCATGCCGTCTTTCCATCAGACAGAGACGATCCACGCCCCCCCCGAACGGCCACGCCCTGCAGGGTGGCTCTGGGATGACGAAGGCGAGGCAGGCAGGGGAGGAGAGGAAGCTGTAGGGGTGGGCGGTGCGCTTCCTGAAGTAGAGGGGACAGGGAGGCGAAGATTGGAGCGCTGTTCAGCCGGAACTACCTCCGCCGGGACGCCACCGGCGAGTAAGGGCACCTCCCCTCCGCACACCCCCACCGTCCCCCTCTCTGGAACGACGCACGCCTCACCCTGCATCAGGTCTGCAGGGGCGTCACCCAGGGACAGGGGCAGCTCTTCTTCCCGCGTCCCCGCCCCAATGTCCTGCACCTCCCTTCTCAGTTCGTTCACGTTTCCATTTATTTCCTCGCATGCTTCTTTAACTGCCTCTTTCACTGTCTTATTGATTTCCTTAATTTTACTCATCAACGCACTGAGCATTTTCATCACAGCTTGACTCGGCACGTTCAAGCTTGGCTGCTTGCCTTTGTCTTGACTCAGCTGAGTCAGCACCGCCATACCGCCGCCCGCCGGTAACCTTGTAGTTGGTACTTGCAAAGTGTCTATCAATCAATCATTGGGGGCATACGCCGGGGGGCGCGTCGCCTCGCCCACCCTACGACGCCACTCCCGGGGGTCACCACGCGCGAGTTCCCATGCAGGCTCCTTTCCCGTACCAAGCAGCTCTCGACAAGAAACATCAACTTGCGCCAGCCACGAGCCTTGTGGGCGCCCCCTTGGCCTCCTCCACGCCGGATTGTCTCTTACAGATACAACCCGATGGGAAGGATCGGTTTCAGGGTAGCGTCCCACATGCCCATATAGCCGAAGTTGGCGCTGACGGACTATGCAGTAATAGGCCTCGATTCAGTCTCACGGTGCAATCGCTAATTTGACACGTAATCATCCCACGATACCCATGATTCTGCTAAGACACTTATTACCAAAGGCATTGATTCGTTCTTCAAGTCACTATTTAGTGTCCATGTCTCACAACCTAGAGTAAGACAGGAATCACAAGCGACTTGAAATCCGGATCTTTGTCCTTCTGCACAGGTACCGACAACGCCAAATACCCCCGCTGAGCGAGTCCATAACACCGTGGGCTATGCCAATCCGCCGAAAGACTTCTTGACGTGACCCGCCGTCATTATGGACTGCCCCCCCCGTACCAAGGTATGTAAAACTTTCCAAGATCTCAATGTCCTCGCCACACGCATGAACAGACTGTACTGCTTCATCTAGTAAGTCTCCAAACCCTGACTTTGGTCTTGAGCCAGGAGACCTCAAGTCCCAAAGGCTTTGCCTCCTCGTGCAGCGCCTCGAGAGCCATCACCAGGACCTCAGCGACTCAGCAAAGATTACTGCATCATCGGCAAAAAAAAGATCAGTGATCTTGGTGTTGCCGACGGATGCTCCACAATCACTTTGATCTACAACCTTGTCCAATACCCAGTCATACAAGCTTTGAAAAGTGATGGGGCAAGGACGCACCCTTGCCTCACTCCTGTATTCACAGGAAAGAAGCTGGATACACCTGCCCCACACTTCACAGCACTCTCAGCCCCAGAATACAGACCAGTTATCAAACCAATAGTCCTTGCAGGAATCCCTCAAAACTCGCAGAAGATCCCAGAGTGACTTTCGATGCACTGAGTCAAACGCCTTCTTGAGATCAGCATAGGCTGCAAGCATCCCCTGTCGGATGTGTCGAAAGTGTCTAGATAGGATGAAAATCTTATCTATCTACTAACTACTATTACTATTATTATACTACTTTCTACTACTACTACTACTACTAAAACTACTATTACAACTGCTACTTACTACTACTTTACTATACCTACTACTACTACTACTATTACACACTATATCTTCTACGACTAATACTATTACTATTATACTATTATAATTCTACATACTGCACACTACTCTCTACTACAACTATATTACTATTACTATATTACTACTATTACTACTACTGTATACTACTATTATATAGAAAATCCCTGTTGGAAAGGGGGAAAAAGCCCCGCCTTCCCTGATCCCCCTAAACACCTGAGATTGGCTGGTAGGGGTGGGCGGGGGTATGCTTTTTGGAGATAAGTAAGGAGGGGGGTGGGGGGGGAGACTGCTGCTAATTTCTCTCTCTCTCCTCTCTCTCTCTCTCTCTCTCTCTTCTCTCTCTCTCTCTCTCTCTCTCTCTCTCTCTCTCTTTCTCTCTCTCTCTCTCTTTTCTCTCTCCCTCTTTATTAACTTTCCTTCTTTCCACCTCCTTCACTTCCCGTTTTCTTTTTTTTCTTCTTTTTTCCTTCCCTTTCTCCCTGTTCCCCCTCTCTTTTCCTTGCCCCTCCTCCCCTCCCTCCCCCCCCCACCCCCCACCCCACCCCCCCCCCCCCCCCCCCCCCACCCCCCCCCCCCCCCCCCCCACACAAAAAGAAAGGGATTGGACACTTCCAAAACCCAAACTTCACTCGGAATAAAATTTTTATTTAATTAAATTTTTGATTTGGGGAAATGCAAAGCAAATAGGGCGAAACTCCTCAAATTTTACACGATTCGGGCAAACCCCACGTAGGACGCCGCGCCCCAACCAACCCCCCACAAAAACACATACCCCCACAACCCAAAAACCACCAAAAAAAAAACCAACCCAACAAGAGGGGGCAATCGCCCTTCCCCCCCCCAACTTTCCCAAATTCGAAGTCGATTGGGCGGGTTTGGATGAGTGTTTGGGACGGCAAAGATTTCCCAAAATTGTCCAACTTAATTTGACCATTTCCCGGGCCACGCGCCGAGGAATGTTGCCCAAAGGTCCCTCTTTAAAACACTTTTGTGCGAAGACTTCGTCGGACTGCTATTGGCTTTCAAGATGTGTATTTTGGCACATATACCCAAACAAACGTCAGTGAGTGATGGCCTCGTTCTTGGCTTGCAGTGAAGGTAAGAAATGGCTTGGCTTATCTACAGTGAAGAAAGAGAATGGAAAGTATAGTATAGAGGCGTAGGATGTAGCTTCTGCATACAAGCAATTAAGATAGGAAATCAGGAGGAACAGATGGAATCATATGGATTCATAAAGTATGGAGGAGAGGGTTGAAACTAGCTCTAGTTAATCTGTTTAGAGAGATGTTGGAGAAAGGTGAGGTCCCCAAGAGACTGGAAAAAGAGTAGGGTAACACTTATAGCATACTAGCCGCAAGCCGCCCTCCGGCGGACTTTTTGGGCTAGCTCCTGCGGAGGGCTATTGGTGGGCCCAAAGGCCCACCAACTACCTGTGTTGGGTGGGCCTGTGTTTGCCACCTGTTGCCACCTGTGTTTACCACCTGTGTTTGGTGGGCCCTTGGCCCACCAAACACAGTCTCTCCGCTAGCTGGAGACTCTCCCAGATAGCCCTTCTCTAACTTTCCTGAAATCATGGATGTAGAAATGTATGTATTAAGCCAACCCTTCACATCACTCCCCAACCCATTCACTCACCCATTACCATCACCCCCACCCATTCACTCACCTATTACCCATTCACCCCCCACCCATTTCACTCACCCATTACCCATCAACACCACCCATTCACTCACCCATTACCCATCACCCCCCCATCTATTCCCTCACCCATCACCCATCACACCCCACTCACATTCACTCACCAATCACCCCACATCCCATTACCCATCACCCCACCCATTCACTCATCATTACCCTCATCCTACATCAGGTTTCCTCACTTCTCCGCAACCCACTTTTTTTTCTCCAATTCCGCTAATAGGCTACTGAAAAAAAGAAGAAAAAAAGTGATCGATCATCCAAAGTGGGCTTAAAAAACCTTCCCCTGGTCCAACCTGGTTCCAAAAATGTGCCATATATAGGTTCCGCCACGGGGGCGGAACCTATACCGACACACACACACAACACACACACACCCACACCACACAGGACATCAAGACATACACACCCTTTCGCTTTATTAATAATGAAAGGATGGGAGGAAGCCAAAAAGAGGACATAGGAAATTACAGACCCATAGCAGTGATGAATTTACTGGCCAAGTGTTGGAGTTTAAAGGAACATTTTAATTGTGTTTTCGGGGACATCCGTTGGAAGCGTGGAGTTTCCCGCCAGCGGGCTCAGTCTTGGCTCCGCGTCTGTCTTGTATTCAACAATACAGCTTCTCAAGGATCTTCTGGGCTTTCATGACCCTTGGCCACACTCTACATCGCCATGTTAGAGTGTTGGGTTCACCGAAAAGGCAAGGCACCGCTCGGGATCGAATCCGAGACCTCCACTTGCCGTCGGACTGCTAAACCGTTACACTACGGTCGCCTCCCGGTGCAACCCAGACATCTCCCCCCTAATGCCTTCAGGCCAGTCCGGGGAATGTGTATCGCTCTGGATCCACTCACTGCGCCATTAAGCGGTGGCCCCAGGTCATGAAAGCCCAGAGATCCTGAGAGCTTTATTGTTGACTACAAGACAGACGCGGAGCCAAGACATGATCCCCGCTGCGGAACTCCACGCTTCCAACGGGATGTCCCCGCAACACATAAAATGTTCCTTTAGTAAATCGTCCAGACATTTCATCATTCCTGATTATGCAATCAAATCTAGCCATTAACGATTATATCAACAATAACTTCATCACTTTTTTGTATCCAGTCAGCCGTTTTTTTTAAATAATCCGCAATCAAAATCTGCAAATTCCCCGGTTCTCCAAACAACTCCTCAAAGTTTGCAGGGACGCTCAGGCTCAGCTCGGTGACGTAGCATCAGGGAAGCTCTCTTCCCGCGCGCTGATCAGAGGCACGTAAAACCACAGAGATAAATATAGTACTTGAAGATATTTGGGTGTTTCTGATAGATTTTTTTTTGCTATATGCCACATGCATGCATCCTTTATGGTGCAGCATGCTTCCTTCCCCACACACACGCCTGCATATCGCTCCTCCCACACACACGCCTGCATACACGCCTTCTTCCACACACAACGCCTCCTTCCCCCACACACCCCTGCACACACGCCTCTTTCCCACACGCACTCCTCTTTTCCCACACACACGCCTCTTTCCCACACACAACGCCTCCTTTCCCACACACACGCCTGCACACACGCCTCCTTCCCACACACACGCCTACCCCAATTTTTACACGCAGCCTTCCTACATACACGCGATCCTTCCTACATAAACGCATCCTTTCCCACACACCGCCTCCTTCCCAACACACGCCTGCACACCGAACACCCTTCCCACACAGCACGCCTCCTTCCCCACACACGCCTGCACACACGCCTCCTTCACACACACACGCCTGCTACAACGCCTCCTTCCCACCACACACCAGCATACCGACACCCTTTCCACCACACGCATGCACACACGCCTCCTTCCCCACACAACGCCGCACACCGGAACACCCTTCCCACACACATGCACTGCACACCGCACCCTTCCCCACACCGTGTAGACACTGCCTCTTTTCCCACACACACACCTGCAAACACGTCTCTTACCCACACACACTCCTGCACACCGACACCCTTCCACCACACGGCCTGCGACACACGCCTCCTTCCCACACAACAACTTTTCTAAGCCACGCTTGCATACACGCCTACCTTCCACACATCACACGCTGCATACACCCTCCTTCCCACACACACGCCTCCGTCCCACACACACGCCTGCACAACGCGACACCCTTCCCACACTCAAAAACCACCGCCTGCACACACGCCTCCGTCCCACACACACGCCTTCACCCGACACCTTAACCCACACTTACGACGCCTGCACACATGCTCCGTCCCACACAACGCCTGCACACCGACACCCTTTCCCACACACACACCTGCACACAACCCTCCTTCCCGCACACACGCCTGCACACAAGGCTCTTTCCCTACACACACGCCTGCACACCGACACCCTACCCACCACACGCTTGCATACACAACCTCCTTCCCACACACCACGCCTGCAGACATGCTTCCTTCCCACACACAACGGCTGCACACCGACACCTTCCCACACACACGCTGCACACACTGCTCCTCCCACACAAACCCTTTCCTTCCCACACACAAGTAGCCCCTGCACACCGACACTCCCTTCCCAAACACAAGAGCAACGCCTGCACACCACCCCTCTTTCCACACACGTCTGCACACCGAACCCCCTTCATACACACACGTTGCCCACACGCCTCCTTCCCGACACACACGCCTTCCTCCACACATCGACACTGTGTGTGTGTGTGTGGTGTGCAGGAAGGGTGTGGTGGCACAGGCATGTGTGTCGGAAGGAGGCGTGTTTTGCGGCGTGTGTGTGGGAAGGGTTCGTCACAGCGACGATTCACTGTCTGACCCGAAGTACAATCGCGACATCCATAACTTTGCCGACAATGTCAGACAGATGTCTGCGGTCTCATGTTCTGACGTCATCAATAACAGTGCGTAGCCCTGTTGGAGAAGATTTTTTTGGTCGCGCCCTTTTTTACAAAAGAAAAGTGCGTGTTTTTACGGAAATAAGGCCTGGAATCAATAATTTGGTGGATTAGGTGTTTTTGAATGTTTAACATTCAACATAATTAGGCAAAAAAAAAATGGTCTGGACGATTACTTTTAAAACTCCACACCAAGGTTTTGGGTGGGTGATAAACAACAAGCTAATGTCATGGCTGGGAGGGAGATAAAGTTTGGGAGAAGAGCAAAATATGGGTTTCAGGAAAGGTAGAGGAGGTTTAATAACTTTGTTGGGATAAGAATCATAGAGAGTGAGGGACCGTAGGAAGATGAGGAACTGTACCTGGTATTATAATATTGAGGAAAGCATACGGACTCGGTTGATAGAAGAAAATTAATGAGGCTTATTGACACACCTAGAGTAGATGATAAGGTGTGCAGGTATTAGGGAGTTTGTATAAGGAAAATGAGGTAAAGTTCACACTAGGAGATATCAGTCACAGGATGGGATGAAGAATAATATAGGAGTTCGGCAGGGATTGTTATCTCTCCAACACTCTTCACATCTACATGGAGGGAACTCATAGTGATGATCAGAAATCAGAGTGGAGATAGAAACTAGGATGTTTCGCTTATGCAGACGATGTATTTCTCAGGGCAGAGAGGACAGGAAGACATGTGGAGTTGCTGGGAATAGTCAGCAGTGTATGGAAGTGCATGGAAACATTAGTTCAGTGTCAGGAAGAGTAAGGTGATGGAGTTCAACAGCAGAGAAAGTCAGTTGGGTTCTAGGGAACAACATTCCTAGAGGTTGTTGATAGGTATACATACCTAGGACTGGAAGTAAGTAAGGAAGGATTGGAGGAGAAAGACAAAGGAAACTAATGAGGGAAAAGGCTAGGAGGATGACAGGCATGTGATCTTAACGGGGGAAGAGACAATTATTTATTAACAAATTCTGAAGTGGTAGGAGTCTTGAAAGAAGGCAGTTGCCATATTGCTTGTATGGGTCTGAGATAACCTATTATCGGGAGGGAGACATTATTAAACTAGAGAGGACACAGAACATTATTGGCAGATGGGGTTTATGAGCCCCAACCAGCCAGCTGTGGGAGGCATTCGAGGAGATATTGTGGTGGAGCCCCTTTCAGGGAAGGATTTTAAAAGGAAACTTAACCTCCTGAAAGAAAATAGAGGGACTTAGTGAGGATAGATGGGTGAAGCGATCCTGAAGGAGGTTGGCCAGCTCAACATGGATAAAAGAATTAGAGAGTGAAAGAAGGGAAACCTGTGAACTGGGACAGGATAAACAAGGAGGTGAGGATAAGAATATAAGACAATGGACTAGCTAGGTGAAGCAGGTATGGAGGGTTAAATCCACGTTAAAAGTGGTATTGAGGAAAGAGAGCTGAGGCACTTCACTGGCATGCGGAGATTGGGAAGCAGACTGTTGGTGAGGCAAGGACAGGAAACCTAGAGGGGAGGCTAGGAAATAGGGATGGGCAAGGACCAGGCTGTACTTCTGTAGAGGAACAAGGAAACTATTGAACATTTGATATTAGTGTGGCAGATTAGCAGGAGAGGAGGAGCTGATACAGTCCCATATTAGAGGTGATAGGAAGACGGTGAAGGGATAGAAGGAATATACGAGGTGGATGTGGAATCCTTACTGTGCTAGGACTGTATGGAGTCAATGAAGAGAGAAGGAAATAGTAAGAATAACTAAGTGTTTTTAAAAGCAGCTTGGGAAAAAGATTGCTTGGAATGTAGAAGACGTAAGGAGTGTAGTTTGATAGGAGGGACTTATGGTCTGTGTACATATGCCCTGTTGTGCCCTTCTCACTCCCCACAGGTGCAGGGAAGCAAGGGCTACAAGTGGCAAAGAAGGAAGATTGTGTCCAGTTCGACCCGAGCTTGGGACAGACGACTACAAAGCGATAATAAGCAGAAAGGTCACAAGAAGAAGAAAGAAAGAACATATATACTACATTATTGTTCCCTATACCCTATAACAAGCTATATTTCCGTAATTTCCCAGATGAAACATCGATCTCACCTTGGTGGACGAACTATTTTTTTCTGGTGTGTTTTTTATGTGTTTTTGAATGAATCTCTAACCGTTTCTGTCGCAAATTATTTTTATTTTTTTGTTTGTGTTGCAAAAATGAAAAAAAAACAAATTGAACCTAAACTAACCTAACCTTTTCCTAACCTAACCCTTACCTAACTATAAATAAAAAAATAAAACAATAAAAATAAAACGAACTAACCTATAGCGTATTTTGTAGTGTCCCTTTCGGAGTATAATTATACTTATTTTAAGCTCCGCCCTGCAGCCCCTGCTTTGCCATCACAAAATACGATTGTAGCGCTGCCCAAAGCCCTTTCTAGATGTTGCGAGAGTAAAAGTGTCCGTACCTTCATTACCTCTTACAGAGGCTCAGAATATCGTAAGGTTGACTTATTGGAAGGCACAAGCAAAGAGTAGTACGTGATTGTCTGTATTTACACATCGATATCTAATTTGTTTTTGAGCTCTTAGAATGGCTAGCATTGTTTTCTAACTCCTAAGATTGACTTGATATTAAACTGAAATGTTAGGGCGCTATGAACTGTATTTAATATCTATTTGCTACACAGCCATTTCCACGATGTGCGTCGAGGATGTTTAATGCTTTCATGGACCATACGTGTGTAGGCTACGTGTACCTACAATCTACGTTTCCACCAATTATTCTTTCCTAAACCTAGATGAATGCTGGTTGTGAATTCATCCTCCAGTGCATCTCCCCGTTTAACATCCATGGCCGGGTGTGTGTGGGCGGGTGTGTGATTGGGTGTGTGGTGGGTGGGTGTGTGGGTGTGTGGTTGGGGCGGGTGGGGTGGTAGGTGTTTGTGGGGCGGATGTGTGATGGGCGTGTGGTGGGTGGTGGTGATGGGTTGTGGGTGGTGGGCGGGTTTGTGGTGGGTGGTGGGTTGTAAGGTGTGTGGTGGGGCAGATGTTTGATGGTCGTGTGGTGGGTGGGTGTGTGGATGGGTGTGTGGTAGGTGTGTGGTGGCGGGTGGGCAGGTGGTGTGTGGTGGGCTACACACAACGGGTGTGTTACAGTCCTTGGAGAGGCTTCGTACCGTGGTGGAGCTGAATCAGACTGAGGTAATGTTTCGTATTCGTGCCCTGCGATAGTTCTCTAAAAGGCGTTCTTTTTTGTGTGTATAACATATACACCAATTTATAAGGTACATTTCTATTGGCAAATGTAATATCAACTCATGAATACATTTAAGTATTTGACTATACTATACATATACACCATTTTTGTCTAAGCCAGCAACTCCAATCAACGAAATTCGGACACAAATGAAAGATTCGCGAGGATTGGAAAAAATTGTTTCCAGACGTCGCTGAGAATTGTAATATTTTGTGACTTCTTACCTGGTAAGTCACTACTCCTTACCTCCTTACTACTCCTTACCTACTCCTATTAATACAGTTATCCTTTTGCATTCGTGGCGCATGTAATGAATGTTGAATTGGAATGAGAATTAAAGGAAAACAGAAACATTTACGAGGAGGTCTGATGGATTCTCATTGCGTGCGATCTGATGGCCAGGCTCTTGAAACCACCACCCCCCCATAATTGGCATATTTTTTTCAAAAAAAGAAAGAGTATAATTTGGTGCCAGAGTGTATCTGCTCAGTTTTTTCTGTAACACGCAAAAGAGTAGAAATAAGTGGGCGGAGGCTTTAAATAAGTATACTTCTACTTTTATTGTAGTCACAAAATACGCCTTTTATCTGAATAATGAATGTTTGAATGTTTGAAAGAATTTCGTCAGTTATCGACGCAGCTGAGATGGATCTCCACTGAACCCAGACAGCTCGCTCTCAACTAATACCCCTAGAGTGGCCTGTCTGCTAGTGCTTATAGTGTTGGCCGAAGCCAGCACCCCGGAGGCGGGTTACAAACCCTCGGCTAACACCCGGTACCCATTCCTGCTGGGTGGACCAGGGCTCCGGGTTTTAAGGATAAACACCAACTGTTTTCCTCTCCGCCCGGGGATCGGAACCCGGGACTTCTCGGTTTGTGAACCGAGCGTGCTTCCCAGCCACGGAGTACCGTAATCTACCGTATCAATATCTAACCTAAAAATAAAAACATAAACCTTTGCGACAGAACGGTGGCAGATTCTTCAAAACAACATAAAAACACAACCAGAAAAAAATTAGTTCGTCCACTCAAAGTGAGTTCGTGTGTTCATCTGGAATAATACCATAAGATATTCCCTATATACAACACTGATTTTCCTAAACATATCACATAGATGCGACAGCGAGCTCTGACCACCAAGATTGTCATTTCTCTTTATTTCAGTGCAAATGTGTAGTTGGTACAAGTCTGCGTGTGGGCGTCGGCTGCTCCGAGATGTCAACAAAGAGGCCAGTACTGTGGCAAGAGAACGAACAATGCGCGACTCTGCGTTTGCTACAAAGATGCCGGTATCAGGCATCTTTGTAAGTTTAAGGTTGGCCAGAGAGATCCATAGGTTCTCTTCCATAGTAACCCTCCGCCTTATCTCTCGCTGCGGCATCTGTGGGTACGGTTCCGTATCTCTATCCAGGGCGATCACCCCAATCAAAACACTCGCCCCATGACTGCAGATTAGTCTTTCACTTATATTGTCACTTTGAGACGTTAACACGAGCTGTTACTTATATCTGATAATCGGCTAGGGCACTATCATGCTTCCTTATTATCGATACAATACTTACATTCCTCTTAACACATCAAAATAAGCCAGTTTGTTGCTGAAATTTTCTTTCGTACTCTCTTCACTGTGAAATGATCTGATCTTGAATCTTGATTTGGAAGTCATCCACGGATGCTGTCAGTGAAGCTTTGTCGCGGCGTCTCCCACACACGTAATCTGTTGGGGAGAGAACAAAGGGGAAAGCAAACGAGGGATTAAAAAATTATTCTTTTACACTCTCAATCACACTACTGTCACTCCCTCCACTCAGACACACAACCCCAGCATGTACTCCATCTCCACTTCTCCTGTCTCTCATCTCTCGCCATTCTTCACTCCGACCTCTCCTTCACATTACCTCCAACATCTTTGTTCTAGCTTCTCATACCGTTCACATTCCCGCATCAAGTGCTCCCCACGGTTTTTTCATCCACTCTCCTGTCACACACTCTCACACACCTTGCTGCCATCATTCTTCCATCTGTCCATACGACTCTTTACCCAGCGAACTTTGTCCTGGCTCTGAAGAGTATGTCCCCTCCATAGCCACCATCATAGAACCTTTCATACCGTGGCTGTCCTATTCTCCTGTACCGACCATTCCAGTGTTGATTTTCGCAGTCATTCCCCTCAGCCATTCTTCTTTCCCTTTCTCTTCCACTCTCCCTTTTTATTTCCTTTTTGCATACAACCATACTCCCATGTTCTCATCACTCCTGTCCACAACATTCCCAGTTCACCTGTCCTCTTTCCACTTTTACTGAGTCTTTTTCATCCACTTCCCATACATATTCCGATCGAAAACAAATCGCCATTAGAGCTGAGCTTTAGGTAGGAATCACCATTACTTCGGCGAGCCCTGGGGTCCGGCGTTCCCAGTACATACAAATATACACCTGTGTATATATCTATGCTCCTACACCACACATATGCCGAAGCAGTAAAACTAGGGTTATTCTTTCCTTCCTACCCTGCAACACTATTGTTGACACACATTGTTGACACTATAAAATACGCTATTCCTCGCACGCAGTGTACCATCACTGATATCAGGCTCTCCTGCCTCTCATTCTTCTCATGATGCACGAAATACGGATTCATGGACGTATAGACATGCTCCAGGTAATGACATGCATTAACAATTAATCAATTTTTCTTTCTCTCAGTGTATGTAGATCTGCTGTACGGTAATACTGCGTACAGTGATTCACCAGTCATGTCCTTTTTTCCACCTACTTATTATTCTTTAATAAAGGTTTTAGAATCCAAGAAGACGATTGGCTACATTCCCCAGCGGCACATTCATGGCAACACCATTTACGTATTATAATGTGATAAACTCTTAACCGGCCCCACACACACGGACCGTCGCGGGCCTATCCGGCGACGAAAAGGGGCGGGCTAGAGGCGCGGTGTGTGGTGTGGGGGGTGTTTTTTCATCCGGCGGGGCCTGTCGCGCGGCCGGATGCAAATCAGTCGCGCTTGAAAATTCCGTCCGGCCTGCCGTCCGGCTGCCGCCTGCGTGTGTATGGGTTGCCGTCCGGCGCGGCCCGCCCTCGCTCGCCAGTAATGATAATTGTACCAGTAATAATTGTATTTATGCTAAAATTTTTCTTCTTATCTCTTCAGCCAGTTCTTCACCAAACTCTGCGCTATTGTCGCTTCTTTTCATTCAGGATTTCATGCTATACACTGCACATGCATCCTCGCCCACAGTCATTGATCGGACAACGAATCATGTTGTCATCACGGTTTGGTCCGACGTGTACTGTATATTTTCATGAGGGGCGCGGTTTGTGTGGTCTCGTCCGGCGAACGAGCCATCGCCACCGTTTTGTCGCCGGATAGGCCGCGCCGGTGTGTGTTGGCCGTCATTAGGTCCGAACGCTATTATTTTCACCTATCGCTGTCCCAGCAAACGTGGAGATAATAGCGCAAACTGGCCTATAATTTATTATTATACTGTAGGTCCTGTGAATGCTAGCTGCCTCCCACTCCAGTGTTCCCACATGACAAGATTATAATAAACGTTTGCTGTTCACGTAATGAGGCATCGGGGGGGGAGCTGCAGCTAACGAAACCCTCACCTGACTTGCACAACTTCTCCCTTCCCAACCCACTCAGCCTCTCCATCTTAAAATCAAACCTGCCCAAGCACACCTAGCGTAGCAACTCAAGTCCTTCTCACCTGGCAACTCGCCTCCACCACAATGCACGCTTCAGCACGTACACACCATACACAGCACTGCGTTCTCATCTACCAGACCATTCCCTCACCTCTGTACAGTGTCCTCAACGCCTCACAGACTGTTGATTGACAAGCTGACCGCTTTGTACTGTTTGTTTTTTTTGTTTTAACGCTGTTCCCCTCTCCTGGAACCTTTACCACACCACACCCAGGTGTTACAGGTTAAAAGGCGATGCGAGAAGGTGTTTTACGTAACAATAGCCGCTACAGACACACTTCTACAGGCGACTTCTACAGGAGTTTGTGTGTCAAGATGAGGTGAGTAAGTGATACACAGGTCAAAAACACAGGGGCGAAGGAGACCCAAACAACAGGTCATGGGGTTATGATCAAAGCCCACTCATACAAGACAGTCAGTACACAGTTTACAGAGCCGCCATCCCTCTCTTTGCCGATGGTCGCAAGGGCTACTCTGTATCCCTACAGGCACACAGTTCCTTCTCAGTACACATACCACAGTACAACTACACACAATTCCCTTCTCCACCACGCACAATCACCCCCCACGCGATACCCCAGACCGCCGACACGAGGCTTCCTCCCTCGTTTCCTGGTCCCCGCGTGACTGTCCCTGCCCAGTCCACGCTTCCTCTGCCCCGCACCCCCAGACTCCCACCCGGGCACCCTCGCTCACTGCTGAGATCTCAAGGTCGTACCTACCAGGCACCCTCACACACACACACTGCCTTCGCGCGCCACCCAGACATACAACAATTAACGTTACACGTAACATTATCCCTCCTTCCAACTGACCGTCTCGGTCAGAAAACAACTCATATCTTAATTAGCACTTAAGAAAAATACAGAAACATATACATGTAGTAGTACACACAATAATAAATTCTTTTTTACAATGAAAGCAGCAATTACATAATTCTACTTCACATCACCATGGAGCAGACCACATGCATGACTCACTCCACTACATCCGCCTGCTGCGTCGCGTCAGCGTGGCACGCAACCACACTCGCGCTACCCACCATCCCGCGAGCTCTTTCTGCGTCGCCGTCTGTCCGACAGCGCTCCGCAGGCCTTCCTCGATGGCCCACCCTATCGACTATCATTTACCTCAATTAATCTCCTCGCTGGCCGTCGACACCAAGCGATATCCACCCCGCACGGAACTTTAACCATGTCCCCAGCCGTCCAATCCTTCCGCTGTTTTTGAGGTACGAACCTGCCACTATAAGCGGTGGGGTTCTCCCCCGGCACTTACTCAAAACAGCGCAACATACCTCCTCACCACCACTTCTAACAATGCCACACCACAGCTTTGAGCTGCAAGACCAAAAATACATCGCATCTACCACCATCCACTGCAGTGTCAGAAGACCACCAGGCAGCCCTCCTCTTCCTCCCGCGAGACCCACCAGCAGGAACAGAGCCTGCAACCTCAACCGCAGGCGCCACACCACACAGGGATTTCCTCACCCTTGGCTCGCCTCAGAGGTAGCCACCTTCCAGAGTCCAACACTCAGAAAAAAAAAAAAACACTGGGCCCCGCAGCTCTCCCCTGTTTCCACTGCTCCATTCTCGCAGGTGTAAAGGCGCCACGACCCTCCCGACGACCATGCCTCCACTGCAGAACGCCGTGAAGTGCGGGAGGACACTAGCAGAACGCGCTGGGCCACCTGTATGGCAGAAGCCACGTCAGAGCTTCCTCCACCACCATCATCCACCTGCCCCAGCTTCGGCGAGGCCCCCACTGCGCTCGCCATCCGCCTTGTTAGCGCAGAAGCGGCAGGTATGGGACGCCTCCTTCATCCTGGATCTCCGAGCCTGCCACTGTTTTGCCCCGCGTCTTCCCCCGCTCACCACGCCTGCGACCCCTTCTTTCGGGTGGCCCATGCCGAGGCGAAGTGAGCGGTCTCCCTTTGCCTTTCCATCCGTCTGGGCGAGCCCCCAGGTAAAAAATAAAGCAAGGCCCTTCTGGCCTTTACGCTGGCTTGCCAGCGCCGCCACACGGGCACCGGCATGGCCCTCCATCCGTCTTTTCCATCAGACAAGACATCCACGCCCCCCCCGAACGGCACGCCCCTGCAGGGTGGCCTCTGGTATGACGAAGGCGAGGCAGGCAGGGGAGGAGAGGAAGCTGTAGGGGGTGGGCGGTGCCTTCCTGAAGTAGAGGTGACAAGGGAGCGAAGATTGGATGCGCTGTTCAGCCGGAACTACCTCCGCCGGACGCCACCGTCGAGTAAGGGTCACCTCCCCATCCGCCACCCCCACCTCCCCCCTCTCTGGAACGACGCACGCCTCACCCTGCATCAGGTCTGCAGGGGCTCACCCAGGGACAGGGGCAGCTCTTTCCTTCCCGCGTCCCCTCCCCAATGTCCCTGCACCCCTTCTCAGTTCGTTCCACGTTTTTCCATTTATTTCCTCGCATGCTTCTTTAACTGCCTCTTTCACTGTCTTATTGATTTCCTTAATTTTACTCATCAACGCACTGAGCATTTTTCATCACTAGCTTGACTCGGCACGTTCAAGCTTGTGGCTGCATTGCCTTTGTCTTGACTCACTGAGTCGCACCGGGGGGGGGCCATACCGCCGCCCTGCCGTACCTTGTAGTTTGGTACTTGCAAGTGTCTATCAATCAATCATTGGGCATACCGGGGGGCGGCGTCGCCTCGTCCCACCCTACGACGCCACTCCCCGGGGTCACCACGCGCGGTTTCCCATGCAGGCTCCTTTCCCGTACCAAGCAGCTCTCGACAAGAAACATCAACTTGCAGCAGCAGAGCCTTGTGGGCGCCCCCTTGCCTCCTCCCCGCCGCATTTCTTCTTACCGAATACAACCCGATGGGAGGATCGTTTTTCAGGGTAGCGTGCCACATGCCCATATAGCCGAAGTTGGCGTCTGACGGACTATGCAGGATAGGCCTCGATTCAGTCTCACGGTGCAATCGCTATTTGACACGTAATCATCCCAGCGTACCCCCATGATTCTGCTAAGACACTTATTACCAAAGGCATTGTCGTCTCTTCAGTCACTATTTAGTGTCCATGTCTCACACATAGAGTAAAACGGAATCACAGCGACCTTGAAGATCCGGATCTCTTGTCCTTCTGCAAGGTACCGACAACGCCAAATACTCCCGCCTGAGCGATCCATAACACCGTGGGCTATGCCATCCGCCGTAAGACTTCTTGACTTGACCGCCGTCATTAATGGGACTTGCGGTAACACAAGTATGTAAAACTTTCCAAGATCTCAATGTCCTCGCCCCACGCATGAACATACTGTACTGCTTTCATCTAAGTAAGTCTCCACACCTGGACTTGGTCTTGAGCCAGAACCCTCAGTCCAAAGCTTTGCCTCCTCGTGCAGCGCCTCGAGAGCCATCACCTCATGCCTCCAAAAGCGACTCAGCAAAGATTACTGCATCATCGGCAAAAACAATATCAGTGATCTGGTGTTGCCGCCGGGATGCTTCACAATCACTTTGATCTACAACCTTTTCCAATACCCAGTCCATACAATCGTTGAAAGTGATGGGGCCAAGGACGCCACCCTTGGCCTCCTCCTGGTATTCACAGGAAAAGCTGGATACACCTGCCGGGCCCCACACACTTCCAGCACTCTCAGTCCCAGAATCAGACCCAGTTTTATCAAACAATCGCCTTGCAGGAAATCCTCGAACTCGCAGATAGCCCAGAGTGACTTCGATGCCTGGGAGTCAAACGGCCTTCTTGAATCAGCATAGGCTGCAAGCATCCCCGTCGGATGTGTCGAAAGTGTCTATATAGGATGAAAATCTTATCTATCTTACTAACTACTATTACTATTATTACTACTACTACTACTACTACTATGACTACTACTACTACTATTACAACTGCTACTCTTACTACTACTTCTACTACTACCTACTACTACTACTACTATTACCACTACTCTCTTCTACGCCTAAACTCTATTACGATTACTACTATTACTAATTCTACTACTACTGCACACTAACTACTTCTACTACTACTCTATTACTATTACTACTATTACTACTATTACTACTACTGTACTTACTACATTATATAGAACTACCCTGTTGGAAGGCGGAAAAAAGCCCACGCCTTCCTGATCCCCCTAAACCCTGAGGATTGGCTTGGTAGGATGGTGGGCGGGTGGTATGCCTTTTGGAGAATAAGTTAAGAGGGTGGAGGGAGACTGCTGCTAATTCGCTCTCTCTCTCTCCTCCTCTCTCTCTCTCTCATTCTCTCCTCCTCTCTCTCTCCTCTTCTCTCTCTCTCTCTCTCGCATCTCTCTCTCTCTCTCTCTCTCTCTCTCTCTCTCTCAGCCTACATTTAATGAGTACAGGAAATAATGTGGCACTTCTTTCAACAAGCCATCAAAACATTCACGGTCCCGTTATAATCCATATATTAAATATTTCAATTCACTTTTTTTGAGTTGAAGGAAGAGACAAAAAAAACATGTCAGGTCACCGGTGAGACTCCTTCATCAGGTAATCCCTTGGCAAACCCTCTCCACGATAGCGCGCGGCGCGCACACACAGATACGCACACACACACACACACACACACACCCCACACACACACACACACACCAACACACACACACACACACACACACACACACCACAAACACACACACTAAACACACACACACCACACACAGAAACCCAGAGGTGGCACTGCCCACTTTCCGCAAACACTTCCGGGCAAACCGCAACTTCCCGCAAATTGCGGAAGTCACGAATTCGTTTAGCGGATTTGGCGAAGTGTAATGTTTGCGGATTTGCGTTTGCGAATCACTTCGCAAACAGCAAATAATGTCCGCAAACTCTCAATTTTGAACACGATTCCTGCGCACTACGCGCACCGTCCAGAGAACGCTGCTTGCCCACCAGTGACTCTCCCTCTTTGATAAATGCACTTTTGATGGCCACAGCAATCCTGTATCTGGGACTGGAGGGCTGTGAAGTGTGGGGGAGTGTTGTATCCAGCTTCTTTCTGTTCTATAGGAGTGAGGCCATGTGCGTTCCTTGCCCCCATCACTGTTTTCAACACTTGTATTGAGCTGGGTATGGGCAAAGTTGTAGTAGATTGTATGATTTGGAGCATCACACGGCAACAACCAAGATCACTGATCTTTGTTTTTGCCGATGATGCAGTAATCTTTGCTGAGGTTCTGGAGGTCCTGGTGATGGGCTCTCGAGGCGCTGCACGAGGAGGCAAAGCCTTTGGACTTGAGGTCTCCTGGCCCAATGACCAAGGTCCTAGGTGTTTGGAGGCTTACTAGATGCAAACAGTACAGTCTGTTCATATGCGTGGCGGCGAGGACATTGAGCTTTTGGAAAGTTTTTTTACATCTTGGTAGTGCAGTCCATAAGACGGTGGGTCACGTCAAAAAAGTCAAAAAAGCTTGACATGGACCTGCTCAGAATAAACTATTACCAGAACACTCTGAATGAGGATCTATTTAAGGTCTGATATGCCTTATAAATGCAATATAATTTCGAGTGTAGTTTTCTGTGCACTTAAGTTGATATATTGAGTGAGTGGTCACATGCTGGAAGATACAATTATGAACTATAACATATGTAGGGCGCTGGGACCTAGTATGAAAATACTAATATATAATATTATCCTAAGCCTCGCCTTATCCTCATCCTGTGTGACCACACATCAACACACACACACAAATCCCACACACACACACACACACACACACACACACACACACACACACACACACACACACACACACACACACACACACACACACACACACACACACACACACACACACACACACACACACACACACACACACACCCACACACACACACACACACACACACCCACACCCACACCACACACACACACACACACACAACACACACACACACCACACACACACACACACCACCACACACACCTGCCTGGAGTACCACTAACTACCCCTTTCCTCATCAACACAAGGAGGCACCGGAACTACTCCGGATCTCGCCGGTTTGTTTTCGACTCAAAGCTGAGTGAAAGCAGGCCCCAGGCAAAATACGAGGCATTTATAAACCTCGTTTTCTTTTGTAGTCAGTCATCTGTATAATAGCTGCGCGTTACTACTCTCTCGAGAACATAGCAGTAACACCATTCTTGTGCCTTAAGTAAGTTACCACCAGTCCAACATTAGCACCGGTGACTCTACTCAAGTCCAACTCACATTATTATTATTAGCTTTACTACCTGGTGGTGAATTCATCTTAGTATTCTTTTTGTGGTTTTTCTCTAAGGGTTAATTATCTTGTGTATGTACATAAACCCCATTAAAGGTATTTTTCCAAAACCCTCTTTTTCTTTAAAAAAATCCCCCAAAACTCATTTTTACCAAATTATTAAACGCTCTTTTTTCTTTCCCAAATCCCTCTTTAAAACCCTCATTTTTCATTACAAATCCTCATTAAAGCTCATTTTCATTACCAAATTTCCCTCATTAAAGCTCATTTTCATTACCAAATCCCTCATTAAAGCGCTCATTTTTCATTACCAAATCCCATTAAATCGCTTGTTTTTCATACATCCTTAGTATTGGACATGAATTTACACGACAACGAGGAACACCCAACACACAACACATCCCATGCACGCGGCAGGTCTTTGGGTGACGGCTTGGGCAGCCCCACCACACACGCCGGGCAATCAATAACACTGCGGGGGGGTTGGGGAGGCAGGCAGGCAGGGGGTGGCAGAGGTGGGCATTTCCGCAACACTTCCCCCAAACCAAAAACTCCGCGAATTGCGAAAGTCCATATTCGTTTGCGGTTTTGCGGAAGTGTAAATGTTGCGGATTTGCGTTTGCGGAAGCACTTCCGAAAACGCAAATATGTCCGTAAACTCTCCATTTTGAACACGATTCCTGCGCGGCTACGCGCACCGTCCAGAGAACGCTGCTTGGCCACCAGTGACTCTTCCTTTTTGATCAAATGGATTTTTTTATGGCCACAGCAATCCTGTTTTCTGTCTGGGACTGAGAGTGCTGTGAAGTGTGGGGGAGGTGTATCCAGCTTCTTTCCTGTTAATACATGAGTGAGGCAAGGTTGCGTCCTTGCCCCATCACTTTTCAACATTTGTATGGACTGGGTATTGGACAAAGTTGTAAATCAAAGTGATTGTGGAGCATCCCTCGACAACACCAAGATGACTGATCTTGTTTTTGCCGATGATGCAGTAATCTTTGCTGAGTCGCTGGAGGTCCTGGTGATGGCTCTCGAGGCGCTGCACGAGGAGGCAAAGCCTTTGGGACTTGAGGTATCCTGGCTCAAGACCAAGGTCCAGGTGTCTGGAGGCTTATTAGATGAAACAGTACCTACGAGTATTTGGCACGAATATTACAGCACGAGTATTTGGCCATGTCGGTAGTACCTGTGCAGGAGTACAAAGTCCGGATCTTCAAGTCGCTTGTGGTCCCCGTCTTACTCTTTTGGTTGGAGGGCGGGACACTAAATAGCGTCTATAAATAAAATCGTGGGGCGCTAGGGGTAAGTATGTAAAAAAAATACTAATATTTTATATATATATTTTATATATATATATATATATATAATATATATAATAAAATTTAATATATATAATATATATATATTATATATATATATTTATATATATAATATATATATATATATATAATATATATATTAATATATTATATATTTTATATATATATATATATTTTATATATATTATATATTATATTATATATATATATATTTATCATAAGCTCGCCTATCCTCCCCCTGTGTGACACACACACACACACACACACACACACACACACACACCACCACAAAACCCACACACTCCCGGGGAGTACCACAAAACCCCCTTCCTCAATCAACACGAAGGAAGGCCCGGAATACTCCGGGATCTCGCGGTTTTTTTTCGACTCAAAGCGAGTGAAGCAGCCCCAGGAAAAATACGAGGGCTTTTAAAAACCCTCTTTTTCTTTTGTTAGGAGTCATCTGATATAGCAAAGCGTTTTACTCTTGAGGAAATAGCGTAACACCATTTTGGCCCTTTTAAGTAAGTACCCCCCAGTCAACTTAGACCGGGGACTCTACTCAATAAACTCACTTTATTATTTTTAGCTTACTACCTGGTGGGAAAGATCTTAGTATTCTTTTTGTGTTTTTCTCTAGGGTTAATATTTTGTGTTATGACTTTTGGTCATTTAGTTATAAAAACATTTTCTTTAGTCACTCTGTTTGGCTTCAAAAGCAAGATCTTTTTACTCCTTTTTTACAAGGTGTTTATTGATATTTTTAAATTGTTTTTGTTATCTACTTTTTTCCTCACTTTTTGTTAGGGTTTTGGGGCGTTTCAGTCTCGCTACTCTTTCCCTCTAGAAACTCACGTTCGCTCGTAACAGTTGGGGGCCTGTCCGGGATGTAAAACCTTTAGGGTTTTTTTTCTTAATCTCACTTCAGTGATTTCATTTTTTCTGGTTTCCCCCCGGGGTATTTTTTTTGTTGTGAGAGTTACTGTGTTATGTTGGGGGTTTTTACTTTAGTGTGCTACATGATTGAGCTTTGGATAGCGGGCCCCTTTAAAAATCATACACGAAGGCCGGTGTAGAGGCTTTTTCCATTTCGTCCACTGCTTAAATTCCCTTATTGCTCTGTTTGATATTTTCCAAGTAGGAACTTCCTCCCCCCCTAAGCTATAGACTCATCTTTTCAGGAACCAGCGATGCCAAATCTATTTTAAACCCCTCGATTTTTAAACTTGACCAGTTCAAAACCAAAATTTGAGTACTTATCCCAGATCTTGTGGCGTATTGTGGGTATGATTCTTGGTCTTTCCACTGGCTCGTTATATCCTTCGAAGTGATACATCCAGGGTATCCCCTATCAAACTAGTCAGGGTAGTTCAGAATAGCTCGAGTGATTTCCTGAAATACCCCCTTGGCACTCTTTTCTAACCTATTGTGGTTTTAATTTTGTTTTAACTTAATCATGGGGTTTGATGGGGAAAAGAGTTGTCGGAAATCCCTCGGAAGAATTAAAGCGCAAGGTTACTAAAGATCCCCAAAGTATTTTGCCGCTAATTTGGGCACCCCAGTTCACTATGTACAAAAAAGGAACACTTAATGACACTCATATTAACTCATCGGTAGAACCAATAATGACCTCAGCAGAAAACCACCACTTCTAGAGGTTTTCAGACACTGTACTTCTCCTAGAAGTGAGAAAAAGTAAAAAATGCAGGCATTAAAAATAAAGTTAGACTATGAAAGAGCAGAAAAAGAACATGATGAGAAAAAAAAGAGCGTAAAAGAGAAGAAAAAGAACGTAAAAGAGAACGTGAAAGAGAAGAAAAAGTTCTCAAAACGCGAATACCATTACAAATACAAGAGGGAAAGAGCAGAAAAAGAACATGATAGAGAACACAGTTAAAAGTTCGATCGCGAATAAAGGTCACGCCACTAAAAACTCCAAAAAAAATTACAATTAACAAAAATTTTGCCCTTTTTTTACCTCATTTTCCTGTTTACGACCCTGAAGTTTTCTTTAGAGATTTCGAACCCTCTCCCACGATTTTCAGGTACCTAAAGGGGTTTGGGACTGGTTGTAAAAGCCAAAATTTAAGGGAAAAGGCTTTATCTTTTTAGACATTTGTGCAGGATAATCCCGATTAGTGTATTTAAAGATGCTATATTACACTTCGCGGTCACCACAGAAAGATACCGACAAACTCCGCAACATGAACAAAAATACGGTCAACTTCCCTAGAATTCCCTCAGAAAAATTCAGACCCCTTAAAAAAAACGGGGCTAAAGTCTGCATCAGTCACCACTTATGACGATCTGGAAAATCTCGTAGCACGGAGGAATTTAAACGAAAATATCCTACTAAATCATGTTGCACTTACGGGACAAGGATGGACAAACTCTCAAAGCGCTAAAATAGCAAAATGTCTTTTCCTTAGTACATGCCCTGTACCCTCGGGAGAGAAGGAAAGGCTCGTCCATTGTAAGTTCGGGTGCAATTTATGAAAAGGTGGTAAGTCTGTAGATATGGTTCCAAGCCAAGTGTGTTTGCTATTTCTGAAAGAAAATGGCCCCCTCATAAAAAAACTGTCCTGACCCTGGTGTAAGTAGTAAAATGGGCACTTTCAAACCATTTGTTCGGTGAACACAATAATTCCACTCCCTTTTTTTTACTGTTTCCTTTAAAAACCCTTGGGTCACAGGTACTGTCCCCCTCGATTTGACCTGAGGAGCCCCCTTTCCCCAGTTTATGGGGGTATGCTTTCCCCCAATCAATCCTCAAAAATCTGCACTTCCAGAAGTGAACGGAAGTATACGGGGAGAAGGTGTACCCAAGGTTTTTCACCAGATTTCCCCGTCCTTTGGCTAGGGGTATTGATTGTCCGTTTGTTAGGGAGTAGAAACCTTGTGTAGTGGGGGACAAGCTTTCCCCTTTCCTCAACTAATTTCCTGTTAGCTAACGTTTGGGCTGGTGAGTTAGTCATTCCCCCCTTTGTCAATAAAAAACCACCATTACCATACAACCCCAAAGTCACATGGAAAAGGAGCACCCAAAAATCTTTTTCCTAACTTGCCGTTACCCGGCCCAGTCCAAAAGAACGTCAAATACCCCCTCAGCCCTTGTCAAAACCCCTATACGCCTAACGAAGTTTGGCAAGGTATTCTCTGAACAACTACTTGCGAGGTCAACGAGACGATGGTACTCTGTCTCGGTACCTGCCAGAACCTTTCCAAAAGATCGATCACTCATTCCCCTTTTTTTCTATCCCAGGACAAATTTCTATGAGGATTCAAATGCATAACTTTTGATGATGCCATTTGGGCTGAAGTTCACAAATTGTATTGCCAATAAACTTGAGAGAGCCAATCATGGAGATCGCTCAGGGAGAAAAACCCGGCAATAGGAATTAAGAAAATTGTGTCAAAATACTCAATGATTTTTGGCCAGGTTAAAAAAAAAAAATAATAATGATAAATTTTGTCACACTGCCAGATATGGGGAAAACCCAACCAAAATATTTTCAGTACCCACTCCAACCTACCAAGTGCCGAGGAACTTTTAAAAGATCCTCATGAATCGTTGGGCCCCTTGCCCAAAACTAGGAGAGGGAACCAATACATCCTCACTATTATGTTCCAAACCCCCCGTTCCCTGAGGCTTTTCCCCCTTAAAAACATTACAGCCAAACAATTGTGTCAAAAAATCACTAACTGTTACACTTGGCAACCTAGGGAAATTCAAAAGGGCCGCGGCACAAATTCAGAGCGGTCTCTTTGCAGCAGTTTGGCAGAGCTTGGAATCAAAGACTCTATCTACGGGATACCATCCTCAACACAAAAGGGGCTTTTGGGGAGATGTCACCAGACCCCTTTAAAGGGATTTCCCCAAATTTTGTATAAAAAGGACCAAGAATGGGACCCAAACCTTTCCTTTGTCCCATTCGCCATACGGGAGACACCCAACGAGTCCCTGTGTTGCTCCCTTTTACATGTTTGGTCTAAGGTTAGGGGGCCACTTAAGGTAATCAAAGAAGATTTTAAACAACACCAGTAAACTTGTCACTATCACTCAAAAAATTTAGAAACTTAAAAATACTCTTGACAAGTCCCCTACTTTCTCGAAGCAATCTCAAACAAGCTCAAAGGGGTAAAGGAAAAAACACTTGATAGTAAAGCTAAAGTAAGAAAATTCAAGAAAGGTGCCAAGTCCCGCTTTCATTCCCGTCTTTGGGTTTACCTTACAAGCAAATACCATGGCCTTATAAAATCAGTAAGAAAGGTCAGTGACAAAAACTATTCAAAACACTCCCGACCGCCGTAAAAGCATCACTAATTACATTAAACTACTGAAATTTTACAAGAGGACCAAACCTTGCACCTGATACAAATAAAATACCGATTTAAATACAATGCCAGTTTTTCACCCTTTCTGTCCCGAAAATACCACCCCTTGTAACAGGTACAGATTGTGAAAAAAAAAACCAACCATACTTTGGGAATCTAGAGATTACCAAACACCCATCTTCCTTCACAGGAGAGACAAACCACCATTATGCTAAACCATAAAGAGTCCCTTTGGGGATCTCCTAAATTTGTAACAGACCTCCCACGATGTCGAGCTTCTCCCAGGAAAACCCCTTTCCCCTTCGTAACCACCTACCCACTAATCCTCGGAAATGTGACCCCAGAGGCAAGAGGTGGATTTTTACTCCCGCAGGGGTGGCTTTCCCAGCCAGTCTCCGTGGGCGCCCATGTTTTTCGTCCCCAAGGAGGAGGACAATGCGCCTCTGCACGGATACCGCCCAGAGTAAACGCTGTGACTGTTCCCGGGACGCCCCACCCTTACAAGAATGTGATTCAACAAGGTTGGGAAGGGGCAATATAAACAAAATTGGGCTTACGAAGGGATACTACCAAAAAACCCTTACGGAAAAGGCCCAAAAAATATCAGCCCTTCATCCACCTTTTGGGCTTTTCCCCAAAAGAGTCAGGCCCTTTTGGGATGAGGAATGCCCCTTTACCCTTCCCAAAAGGGGAATGGACTACTTTTTTACAGGATCTGGTGGGGTTTCTGTTACTTAGGACATTTGATATTTACAGAGATTGGGGGCAGCACCTTCTAAAACTCGGGAAGTGTTTACCCGGCTGCGGGGAGCAAACTGACCTAAGTGGCCAAGACCCCTTTAGCCGAGCCCCGGTGACATACCTGGGGGCACGAGGGGGGACAAGGCCAAGTACGACCCAAAATGGCCAACATCTCCCACTTTGGGGTACCCTGCCCCTATATCGGAAGGCCCCACGCGCTTTTTGGTATGGCAGGTTTCACCCGGGGATTCGTCCCAAAATTCGCGGCCCCTACCCTCCTCTCACCCGGTCACAGTGGGGTGTGATACAAAAAGGGGCGTTGCCAAGCCGCTTCAACCAACTTAAGAACTTCCGCCCCCGGGTCCCCTGTCATGCTCCCCACTTCGCAAACCTTGCTCTGAAACAGATGCCAGCGACACCCCCTTAGGAGCTGCTCTTTCAAGAGGGGAGGGGACTTCACCCTTGGCATACCACTCAGCAAATTCAACATCCCCAAAAGCGGGACAGCACCATCGAGAAAGAACTCCCGGCCCTCGTTCGCGTTTCAAAAAATTTTAGTTTTATTCCGAAAATCAAGACCTTTAAAAGTTTCCTGTCACAACCCCCTGTCCTTCCTAAAACGGCCAATTTCCCCAAACAAACCTTCTCCCATGGGCTTCTTTCCCCAAAAAACCGGGCCCTATCCCCCTCAACACCGCAAATATTGCAGACGCCTCTTCGCAAGAGGTCACTGAAGTTCAATCCAGCTCCAATTTTCCCAGTGGCGCGTCTTATGGGGGGAGGTATAAAGCCTCGCCTTATCCACGTTGCCCCCAACAAACAACACCCACAACCCCAAAACACAACCCCCACACACAAAACAACTGCCTGGAGTACCATAAAATTTTCCTTCCTAATCAAACACGAAGGAAGGCACCGAACTATCCGGGTTCGCCGGTTTTTTTCGACTCAAAGCTGAGTGAGCAGCCCCAGGCAAAAACGGGGCATTTTTAAACCCCGTTTCTTTGTTGTGGTCATCTGTATTAGCTGAAGCGTTATACTCTCTCGAGGAAACATAAGTAAAAACCATTTTGTGCCTTTTTAAATAAGACCCCAAACCCGTAACATTAGCACGGGGACTCTACTCAACAAATAATTTTATTTTTAGTTTACTACCCGGTGGTGAAATTCATCTTTGTATTTTTTTGTGTTTTTCTTAGGTTTAAAAATCTTGTGTTATGAATTTTGTCATTTTGTTTTATAAGCATTTTCTTTATATTCTGTTGTGCTTTTAAAAGCAAGATCATTTTTCTCCTTTACAAGGTGATTTATTTGATATTATTAAATTGTTATTGTTATCTACTTCTTTCCACACCTTTTTGTTTTGGTTTCGGGCGTTTTAGCTCGCTACCATTTTTCTAGAAACCACTGTCTCGGTTCGTAAAATATATATATATATATATATATTATATATATATATATAATTTTATATATAAATATATATATATATGTTTCCATAAGTGTTTTATATAAATATATAAAATTTTAAAACCCAAAGTGTTTTCCCCTATTTTTGTAATATATGCAAAGAAAAATACATATTTGGTTTTGGTTTGTGGGACTTGCGGTTGCGGAACGTAAGGATTGGGGTTTCGGATTTGCTTTGCGTAAATGGTTTTCGTTTGCGGTGCCCACCCCTTTGGGGGGGGGGGTAGGTAGGTAGGTGTAGGTAAGCAGGTAGGTAGGTAGGTAGGTAGGTAGGTAGGTAGGGGAGGTGGTAGGGGCAGGCGGTAGGTAAAGGAAGGAGGGAGGGAGGTAGTAGGTAGGTAAGGGAGGTAGGTAGGAGGTGGGGTGGTAGGGAGGGGTTTTGGGGGGTTTGGAGGTGGGGTTGGTGGTGGTTGGGGGTTGGGGGTAGGTAGGTAGGGAGGTAGGGGTAGGAGGTGGTAGGTGGTAGGTAGGTAGGTAGGTAGGGAAGGAAGGAAGGGGAAGGAAAGGAAAGGGAAAGGGAAAGGGAAAGGAAAAGGAAGGAAGGAAGGAAGGAAGGAAGGAAGGAAGGGAAAGGGAAAGGGAAAGGGAAAGGAGGAAGGAAGGAGGGAGGAGGAGGCAGGCCCGGGAGGCAGGCAAAAG